>PVKE010002544.1:0-49811 GCA_004027555.1 Craseonycteris thonglongyai | reverse complement strand
CTGAACCGGAGCATATTTTGATGAACTTTTCTGTTCGTGAACCGAGTTGTTCGTGAACAGAAGCATTCGTGAACCAAGGTACCACTGTATAATTGATGTCCTTATAAAAAGAGGATATTAGGACAAAGACAAACAGAAGAAAGACCACATGAAGACACAGGAAGGAGAAGACGACCATCTACAAGCCACAGAGAAAGGCCTCAATAGACAGCAACCCTGCCAACACTTTGATTTAGGGCTTCTAGCCTTTAGAATTGTGAGAAAATAAATTTCTATTGTTTAAACTACCCAATCTGTGATACTGCTACGGCAGCCCTAACAACTAATACACTAGGTAAAATAATGATAAGCATAATATGAGTTAACTGAGGTCATAGGAAAAAATAAATAAAAGATAAAGAACTGAAAACTTCAAGAGAAGAGATACAAATGTGAATGGATACCACCATAGTAAAGTAAAGGAAACATTATACAAGGTGAAAAATCCAAAAAGAAAAAAAATGAAAGTGATAGGCATAGTGGATAGGCAAAGAAGATCCAGCATAGGTGATCATAAAGAGAAAAGCCAAAGTGAAAGAAGAGAACAATGATGATAGTTAAAATACAGGAAAATTTTCCCCAAATAAAAAGAAACATTAATATTACAGGGCATACCCTGTATCAGGAGAAAATCTGACCCAAAATATTCTATACTAGGTATCAATAAATTGTGGTCTGGAGGCCAAATCTAGTCTACCTCTTGCTATTTATTTATTTTAAGATTAATTTTATTGAGAGAAGGTGAGAGAGAGAGAGAGAAAGAAAGAAGAGGGTAGGGCCCAGAGCAGTCTCCATAGTTATACATCATTAGCTGTGACATAATTTCATTTCACACAGGTGGATGTGGGGCTGTGTAGGGTGGAACCGAACTGGGGGTCTCCCTCATAGGGAGAACCTTCATCGCCATCTCAGTGGTTGGTGGGTACCAGTTTCACCATTGTTCAGCATATGGGGTTTGCATGGGTTGGGGATGGGATTCGATCCCTGAACCTTACAGTTGCAAGGCAAGTGCTCATTCTCTTGAACTATCCCAGCACTCCCACTCCTGTTATTGTAAATTAAGATTCACTGAAAGACCGCCACATTTATTCATTTACATATTATCTATGGCTGCTTTTACATGACAGTGACAGAAATGAGTACTGGTGACATAGACTGTATGGCCTGACATACATATAATATTTACTACCTGGCTCTTTATTAAAAAAAACTTAATTGACTCAAGGCCTATGCCAAAATACATTACAGTTATTGAAATAAAATAAAATAAAATAAAAATTCATTGAACATCAAGGATAAAATACCAAGTCACTTAATTACAGAACTTTTAGGATAAAACAATATGTTATAGCAGTACACAAGGGAATAACACAATTGAGATACTTAAGTGAAGAAAATATGAGCCAAGTTTAATTTTCCTCTAAATTGATTTATAAGGGCCACAGTCATATTGTTATTAACATTCTAAAGCTAAGCTGAGAAAATGGTTCCCATGAGCTCTTCCTGAGATGCTTCAGAAGACAAGCTTCAGAAAATCAAGGAATGATTGGGAAAGCTTTAGGATAAGGATCCATGATGATTATTAATAAGGTGACCAACTTTTTTCCAATGAAAAGAAGGAAAGCTGATTTGGGTGGTGAGCACATAATGCGAAGCATAGGTGATGTGATGTGGACTTGTACATCCGGAAACTAATTGTTACCAATCAATGTCACCCCAATAAATTTAACAACAAAACAAAGAAAGAAAAGGAGGACATCTAGTATTACATATCAAAATAGAGGACATCCAGGAGGACACTTTTCGAGGGAGGACAGAACTTCCTAAAGGAGGACGGTTGGTCACCTTATTATTAAGCATATTTAACTGTAGCAATATAATGGCAGAGAAGAGTGACAGAATACAAGTATTTGTTATTTTCTCTGACAATATAGCTATGAAAGGTGAGAGAGGAAGAAAAAGAGACTATAAGGAGAGCAGAAGAAGCATGTTGATTGTCTTAAAGATGTTAGCAGGTAATAAAAACACATTAAATTGGTTGGGGGAGAAAGAAGGAGGAAGAAGCGGTTCCCAGCTAATTACAACATAGCTTATAATAGACAATAAAGACAAAATCTTTAAAAAGTGAGAAATTTTTAGTTTGTATTATAAAATGTAAAAAAATTGTTTTATATAAAGGTAAATGGCTCACATAAAAGACGACTTTCAGAAAAATATGCAAAACTTTCTAAATAACAAAAGGAGTATTTAAAACAGAGAGAGGCAGGAAGAGCAAAGAAAAGAGACCAACCACATTTTAGAGGAAACACAAACGTTTGTCAATGGGAGAATGGTTGAATCACCATTATACATCTATATTACATACCGTATTTTCCGGCGTATAAGACGACCCCCTACTTTTACAGTTAAAACATAGGTTTAGGCCTATATTCGCTGTATAAGACTACAGCCTCGGAAGTGGGGGGTAGTCTTATACAGCAAATATAGGCCTAAACCTATGTTTTAACTGTAAAATTAGGGGGTCATCTTATACGCCTGGTCGTCTTATACGTCGGAAAATACGGTAATTATTGCTTAATATAAAAAAACATTATTTTTTGGTGTCTAATGATTTTCACTCAAAGGAATCCAAAGCTGCAGGCATCTAAGAAAAATTGGGCTCAGGAAATTCTTTTGGGTGTTGACTCCTCTTTTGTGCTCCATATTTTCTACTTATCTGGCTTCCAATCCATACTTATCTGGCATCCAAAATCTCTGTCCTTTGGGCTTCCAGCCTAGATTCTCCTCCTTGGCCTGAACTTTTCTCAGTGGTCCCATATTTGGATATTTTGAGGAGGCTTAAAAAGGACACTCAGTTGGATTTGGAGTGAGCCTACAAGGTTATCTGCAGTCAGCGGGTACTTCAGACAAAGGATATCTCTTTCCCTTTGTTCTACCATATGGTGGTGTTATCACTCCCTACTAGGCTGTATTTTCAGTAAAATTCTCCATTTTCTTTAATCTGAGGTCTTCTTTTCAATTACTATATTATAACTAGATAATGCTGGAATCCTTTTGTTTTATAATATTTGCTATGTAGGCCTCATCTATTGACTGGGAAATACACAATGGTCCGAACACTGTTCCTAGTGCCAAAAAATTGGGATATTCCCTCCTTCACAGAGGGTATTCTCAAATGCTTCATGATTACTACATATCCAAAAGTCACATGCTCAAGAATGTCATCTAAGGACAAATAGCTTATATATGAGGATGAAGTTCCCAAGGTCAGGCTCCCATTTCTCTTCCAGACCAAGTTCTCAATCCAAGGTACTGAGAGCAAACTATAGAGGCCCAAGATACTATTAATCAACTATAATGCACAGGACAACGCCACACAACATAGAATTACCTGCCCACAGTATCAGTAGTTCTAAGGCTGAGAATCATTGAGTTAAAGTATAACTTAAACAGTGTAACAAAAAAAGATTCCAGATATAATATAATGATTCAAGCAAGATAGAAATGTATTTATCTTTGTCTGGGGTGAAGAAGGTGGATCTGCAATAATACTGAGGTTTTTTTTGTACAATTGCTCTGCATTCCTCTACGAGGTCCTTGTCAAATGGTTGAAGCTGACTTTCCACCTTGCCTTAATATTCTGACTCATATTACTAGTTTGTTATGGGTGTCATAGCAAGGTATCACAGATTGGATGGCCTAAACAATAGAATTTATTTTCTCACAGTCTAGAGGCTGGGCATCTGAGATGAAGGTGTTAATAGAGTTGTTTTCTCCTGAGGCCTCTCTCCTTTGTTTCGCAGACCAACTACCTTCTTACTGTTTCTACATATGACCTAAGTGTGTGTATCTCTGGTGTCTCTTTCTTTTCTTATAAGGACAGTAGTCATATGGGATTAAGCCTACCCTGATGACCACATTTAACCTTAATTACCTCTTTAATATCCCCATCTCTAAATGCAGACACATTGGGGGTTAGGGCTTCAACATATGGAATTCTGAGAAGACACAATTCAGGCCATAGCACCATAGGAAAAGTGAAGAGGAATTAAGAGGGCAAACAATTTCATTTTGTAGGGATTTTACCTAGAAGTTTTATAAACCATTCCTTCTTACATATTGTTCGTCTCAAACTTAGTCACATGCCCAACCTAACTACAAACAAGGTTAGAAAATATATTCTCTATTTTGGCAGCAATATGCCCAGTGAAAACTCAGGAGTATATGTTTCTTTAAGGAAACCTATTAAAGAAAGAGATAGAAACTAAAAAATAATGATTTGTTGTAATTTTTGATTTAGCATTTCCCACATATAATGCCTCTTGAATTCATTCCAACTACCAGGGCCCACAAGATAATGATATGTATTCTCATATAGGACCCAAGCACTGAAGATACCATACCCATTGTTAGATCCTCATTCATTTAGAGGAGAGTTACAAAACTATAGCCACAAGAAAATAGTATTTTTCCAATGGCAGTTTTGAGTGCAGGCAAATTTATCTCCTGCTCTAAGACACTGTGTGTCTATTATTTTGCTGTTAGTATTTAAAAGAGTAGTGAGAACCATTCTGGCCAGGGAACTGAAAGAAAAATTGCTTATGCTGATGTCCTTTAAATTAACTTCCTGTTCTGCCAGCAAACTCTTGGATTTCTCTCCTTAGTGACTGAGGTTGAAATGTGGTTCTTAAAGACATACAATTTGGAAAAATATCTCTGAATGAAAGATCATCTGTTACTATATTAACAACTATCATACCTAATATTAAGATTGACCATGTCTAATAGTAATGCACTTTATTTTAACATGTATGAACTTAGTTAATTTACTGACATCGAAGTTATAATTCTAAATTTTCAAGCAGTTTATGCTTCTATTGGCTAAAACAAGGCCATTGTCTAAGTCATTTGTGGAACTTCTATAACAGACTATATTTATGTGATATACTCAGCTTTACTGGGAGTTATGGAGCAAGTACTGAGTTGAAAGAAAGCTTCAACCTTTCATTGCTGCCCAATGATCACCAATCACAGAAAGTCAACTCACCATTCTTCTTGTAGAACATAATTTCTCCTTTAAATTCTGTTTTTTCCTCCAGTGAATTGTCTATTTGAAGCATCAGTTGCTCATTGGTTTCAACCCCAAATAAGAATTTACAGCTGCAACTCTTCTGCATGACTTCGGTTCGGGCAAATCCAGCAAGCTCACAAAAGCCATCAGAACAGTAGACTATGGGGAAACCCTTAGCCACCTGGGCATTCGCAAGGATGAAGTTGCTATCTGTAAAAAACAATGAGAAGATACTTAGAAACTAAACAAGCATAAAAGACTTTTGTGTGTATTTTTTCTTTCTTAAGATTTATTTTATTGTTTTTGACAAAAGTTGAGAGAGAAAGAGAGAAGGGGAAGGCCCCAGAGCAGTCTCCGTAGTCATACATCATTAGCTGTGACATGGCTTCATTCTACACAGGTGGATGTGGGGCTGCATGGGGTGGGAACTGAACCAGTGGCCTCCCATATGGGAGGCGAGAAACTGTACCGCCATGCTATCCTGGCAGTTACCAGTTGCACTGCAATTCAGCATATGGGTTTGCATGGACCAAGGCCAAGACCCAAACCCTGGACCTCATGGTTGAAAAGCAAGTGCTCAACTACTGAGCTATCCTAGCATCCCCATAGAAACTTTTGTCTTTAAATCAGTGTCAGTAACAAATTATGGGTACATGTTTAGCTAAGGGCCTAAATTTAAATTGCATGTCCTGGTGTACTGAGGTGAAAGAGACACATCAAAACATAAAATGTTTTTGAATGGAAGAAATATGTATTAAGCTCTGACTTCAGCTTGCATTTTGAAACACTTGTGGGTTTGAAACACCTGTTCTGAGGTTCTCACCATCTAGTTGGCAGTAAGGTAAGGTCCTTTTTAGTATGGTTTCTGGTTCATATCCCAAACCTGCCACTTGATGTATAGATGAACAAATTACTTACACACTCTAAACCTCTGTTTCCTTAGCTTTGACTTCCCCAAAGCAGACCCTGAGACAAAGATTTGAATAGAAGTAGTTTATTTGGCAGGTGATTCCAAAATGTGAGCAAGTGAGGAATTGAGAAAGAGATGAAAGAAAAGGTAATAAAGAGTGAGATAAAGAAGGGGTTTATTGTTATAGGCTACTGAGGCTCAATCTCACAGGAACACTAGAAGTGACTGTGTAAAACACAGCTCAAATTTTTTTTTACTGAGGGGAGAGAAAGCTGAAGTATTTATCACTAACATCTATACCTCATTGGTTAACGTCACTTTGAGGGGGCACTCCTGACCTACCACTTGGGTTAAACACATTTTTCTAGAGGTCACTCAAGCAGCAAGGTGCTGGAAACCATTGGTGCATAAGGAAATAGTCTGCTCATGATCTCAAGGGTGAATGAAGGCAATATTGGAAAGGTTACTGACAAGTATGACCTCGTGACTGCAAGGTGAGTGCTCAACTATTTAACTATTCCAACATCCCATCAGCATAAATTCTTAAATGAAAAAAAATCAAGATTCAATATAGTATTCTATTATACAAACTATTTGTCTGAAAAATATATAAATACATATAAACATGTATATATTTCCCCAAATACGAAATGTTTATGTATACCTAAAATTAAGTGGAATAAATGCTAAATGTAGGTGTCTCTAGAGAAAGTAACTTTGGGCAAAGACAGTAGAAACACATTTTTTATTAGATACCCTATTGTACCCTTTGGATTTTATACCATATGACTTATGTGCTGTCTATTCAATAAATAGTATGTTTCAAAAAGATATGCAACAAACAACCTATCTTATATGAAGACTTTCTAGAAAAACATCCAATCACTGACAGTATAATGAGAACGGTTACCTAACTGGATACTTTCCAGACAGCCTACATAGATCATGAGAAAGAAGGAATCCAGAAGGACAAGCACTGAACTTCAACCCCCTGGGCTTTCCCATCTCCTTTTAAACATCTGTTGTGTGTTACCATCGTCCACCATCGAGCTGGAAGAACCGCATCCACTCTACTCAGCTTTGCTCGTATCAGCCCCTGAGCCCAGAATACAAATCCTGCTGTTAACTTCTGCAATCTGTCTGGAATGGGCTGACTCTTCTATCCACCTAGTCACCCTCGCTTGAAGGCAAGAAACCAGAGTTAAAGACACATATATTGGGAAGCCTTCAATGGTAAGCTTGTTTAGAAGTCATGGGAGTCAATTAAATGATCCCAGAGTAATAATTCTCTCACACTTGCAGAAGTATTTATTAACTGTGTGCTATATATTGGACTTTGTTCCAGGTGAGGAGACAAAAAGTTTATTAGAGGCAGTCCCTGCTCTTAAAAGATCAGTCATGAACATGTGGGAGTTCGCAACTAGGTCCAGAGGGGGGTGCTCTCCCATCCAGGGATAAGGCCTTAGCTTCAACAACTTTCAAACAGCTTTGGGTGGGTCACTTCCTAATCATTGTGTCCCTTCCTCTCTCCATTCAAGAGATTGCTTAGAAAATGTAAATGCATCGCGTTGGCAAGGTACCCAAACATACTGAAAGAGCTTTTAATGAGCTTTAAGAAGCTATTTTTCAATCAGCTGCTGACGTGTTTATTGACTTTCTACTATGTGCCAGGTGACATGGTTCTACCATATGTTAGGCCCTAAGGTGAGGTGTGAGGAGGTGTTAAAAGATGAGTGAGGTATAGCTTCTCGCTTGAGGACATTATAATTTAATTTAAGAAATGTATGAATAAGAATATCAATAGCACTAAAACAGCATATAATAAGTATCAAAATAACGGTATGCAGATAATAAATACTACCAGATTTGAGACATTAAAAATCCTAGCCTTTGGAAATGGTTAGGTAGAAATAACACAAAAATAGGTGGAGATGATTTATCCAAAGCCCAAGAAGGTTGGAGCAGATGCCTGGATGGAGCAGGCTCAGAGAATGAATGGAGAAACAGGAATTGGAGACAGAGAGAATAAACAATGTTATATTTTGTTCTAACATCCAGTTTTCCCACGGTTAAAGTAACTACACTAGTTATATTTTGTTAGAATTTATCTGGTATAGATTTTCATATTTATCTACTTCAACCCTTCTAGGAACTTACACTTTAGTTGTGTCTTGCACATGGCATGTATTTAAATTTTTTAAAGTTACAATATGAAAATACATCCATCCACTTCATATTAATGTACTTATTTTTATTACTATATTACAGTATTTTTAACCCACTTAATTTGTGCTTTCTCTTTTATTTTTTATTTTTCATTTTTACAAATTAGGGAATTATATAACATATTTTAAAAGTTTTATAGCAATATTTAAAAACAACAATAAACACCTATTGATCACGCACTCATCTAAGAACACCTGAGTGCACCATACAGATTGTATTTGCCCCTCCCCCAAAGAAGAACCCGTAAAATTTTTATAATAATCATTTCTATTAATATTTGTGAATTTTTTCCCACTTACATATATATGAGCTGTTTGGAAAAGATCCAGCTATAAATGCCTGCACTTTTTATATCATAATCTATGGCTGGATACTTTCCAGCCATTCTGCAACATATTGCCTACTTTTTTTCTGACTATTATGGTATATATTATTGTATTTCATTCTGCATATTTCTTTGTAACTTGATTCTTTTATTAATTTTCTTAGCATCTTTATAATTGTTTGTGGGCATATAAAAGACCAGTTCTTCAGAGCTATAATAAGCTTCTGAAAAAAAGCTTTCTATTCACCAAAGTGCCTGATCTCTGTATTTTAATTAAGGATTATAGTGTGTTTGGAGTAGTTAATTCTTCTGGAAAACATACTGCCAAAACAAAGCAAAAAAGAAAAAAAAAAAGAAAAGGTCGTGTCATGTATTTGGAATTTTCTGTTTATATTTAGCATTTGTCCTTGATATGTAATTGTATTTCAATTCCACAGAGAATTTGGTGGCAGTCAGCACCTCAGGAAGCTTAGTGTTCTAACTGCATAAACAGTCCTCCTGTTGGGGAAAGAGTAGCTTTTCTTACCCAGCTATCTACTTGTAAGCATATGCTTTTCTGACTATGATCCTGGAATCTCCAAAGAAGAAACTTGACATCTACTTTAGAATTATGTAAAACCATGCCTCTGCCATAACGATTATGAACTCATCACAGGAGTATCACTATCCATACATATGCTAAGGGCATTGAACCTTTTAAGGAATCAATTATGCATATGTAATATGCAACTAAATGCCACATAGCTATTCTCTGCTTGTTTTTAGGCCATCCTTTTGTATAAATTCAGTTTTGAAGTGCCAGTAAACAGGAGGGCCTAATGTGTTTTCATTTCAGGCAGTTTCTCTAAATGCTTCTTTAGCAAGAAGCGTTCATGGATTATCAAAGGGAATCTCAGACTTGGTAAAGACACAGGTCACTTAGCCTGACTTCATCTTATAAGAAACCTCTTTTCTATTCAAATGAAGGTGTTCTATTTATTGTGGACTTCCCAGGCACAAAAGGAATGATGGTAGGAATACAAAAGCATAAAAGGAAAAACAAAGCAACAAACTAACAAACAAAAACAAAGAGGAGAAGCAAACATTTGTCCACTGCAACCTCCTTTCATCCTAGTAGTTGTCCCACGCTTCAGATGAGAATACTGAGACGTGGAAAACTTTAGTTTCCTGTCCAAGGTCTGAAGCTAGGGGTTAAAACCAGGTCTACCTGACTGACTATGTTTATTGTATCACACCATCTTTTTGTAAAGGAGTGACTTGTTCTCTACTTGCATCAGGAATGGGTTAATTCTAGAAAAATTTCTTTTACCTCTTCCAACCTATAAAGAGCCTTTAAGCCACTGATTTTTCTCTATAGAGAGCATTTATTAAAAGTACATGGATGACAACTCATAAGCCAGTCTAGGTGTCTCAGCAACCTCATTTCCCACAGAAATTTAATTATTTAGAAAATATGATGTCAACTCTTGGTTCCAAACTATTTTGCATAGGCTCATTCCAGGGGCTTGCAAAAGGCAAAGAAATGCCATTGCCATTCAAATGATGTGATTTCTAAATTCCCTGTGCCTTTTATATCACAGTGTTTCTAAAATGCTCCCATTGAAACACCTTTCTACTGGCCCAAACCAATGTTTTCCAGGAGGCCTGGCGGCAAAGATGTAAGCTTGTCATTGTTTTGAAATCTCATGATTAACTCAAAAAGCCATCAGAATTTTGTGGTGTACTGTATTGTCTTGTCTGGCTCGTTTGAGTGTTTTTTATTTTGCCCCTGCCAAATTTGTAATACAATCAAATCTTTCGGAAGATGCATCATTTGTTTTCTAGGACACTATGAATACCAATTAGTCCACGTATACTTGACCCTGGTTCTTGCCTCTCATGCAGGAGGCCTCTAGTTCGGTTCCCACCTCGTGTGGCCCCACACCCACCAGTGTAGAGTGAAACTATGTCAAAAAACTAATGATGTGCAACTATGGAGGCTGCTCTGGGCCATTGCCCCCTTCGCTCTGTCTCTTTCATACCTCCTCACAAAAACAATAAAATTAATTAATTAATTAAAATTAAAATAAAACAAACTAAAGCTTGTGTAGTGTTAGCAAGTGCTGATAGAAACAATCTGCAGACAGGAGATGGGCAAAGCGGAGTCCTCTATAGCCCTCATTATCTCACAGAGGGCAAGAAACAACATGAAATTTTTATCTTTTTTATGAGTTGCCCACATGCTTTCTTAATATTTTGTGATTGGCACAACAAAGACACCATCCATATATCTGTACCCCTTGTGATGTTGATCTCTTGAGACTACTTTATTCAGGCACATGGCATATAAATGTCTACGACTGAAATATTTAAATGATCTTCGCACTTTATATTGATCTCAGGGAGCTTAATTGTGCCATTTCCAAGTATGATAGCATCTTTATTAGATGACTGTACTGGCTGCAAGCTAAAGTTCTCAGTCTGCCCTCAGACAAAACTTAGGCAGCTGCTTGGATTTTAGGATTTTCTAAACTTATTAAAAAAAAGATGAAAAATTTGCAGATTCTCATAGTTCTTGTGATTAAAGCATCACCTACTGGCATGCTCCAAATGGTCATATTGCTAGCCTTCCTCATTTATGGTTGGATTTATAAATACTGTATAAATTATCAAGTTAAACAGACAAACTATATCACACAAAGCAAAGCTCAAACCTGGAACTCCAGTGCTGAAATTGTAAAAACACAGTAAAGTGTGTGTGTGTGTGTGTGTGTGTGTGTGTGTGTGTGTGTGTGTGTATCTATATGACTATCTTCCGATCTTCAGTCCAATAAACAAATAAACATGAAGACAAAGATACTCCTAAATAAACGTGCTTTGTCACCTTGCATTTGGGAGTGTGGTCCTGGGCCAGCAACATCAGCCTCAGCTGGCAACTTAGAAATATGAAATCTTAAGCCTCACCCCAAATCTGTGAGTCAGAATCTGCATTTTAACAAGATTCCTATGCACCTTAATGTTTGAGAAGCTTCTTTAGAATATCACTGGAAAATTCTACAAGAACCTACTGACAGTAAATGGCTGAGTGAGGATACCTGAGTGGCTGAGGATAAGAAAAGAAAAGAAGACTTATTTTCTTTATATAGCCTTTCTAACTCTTTACTTGTACCATATGTATGCAACTCCTGTTCAAAAATTTCTCCTTAAAGTTTGTTTAACCATTCATTTGAATGGTTAAATAAAAATAATTTGATTATAAACAAATAATAATGTTGAAGTAAAAAAATAAACTAGATGAATTTTAAATGTTTTAATAAAGATAATTCATTAAGACAAATTTTAAGTACATTTAGTATACTATCATAATTTGGTTTTAACAAAATCATCAGGAAGTTTTGCAAATTTCACTTTTTCAGCAATGTGAGCTTCAGTGTTGAGTTGGGCTGATTCTTTTCACATGAATTATCTTTTAGAGTTCAGTAGATGAGTTTAGTTTAAATAAGAGATGAGTTTCAAGGATAACAGAGTGACAGTACTCTTCAAAAGTAAAATGAATGAGAAACTTTAGAAAATCTCAAAGGCAATAATAAAAATGTGTTTGTTTTTTTTTATCCACAAATAATTTTCTATAAATATATTTGAAATAATATTAAAATGTGACTCAACTTCTCTGGTTCTTGTCCTATAGAATTAATCTTTTAGACAAAATGGTCTCTCACATCATCTGTTTGCAAGTGAATGAAATAAGCTTGTAACCTATTGGTTTTTATTAAAGCACATCAAATGAGAACAATTTTGGGGGGGCTGAATCCATTAAAATGAGCAAGAATCATTTATAACCTGCATCTTCACTTTAAAAATAAAATTAGAACCTCCCTAAATAGCTAATCTCATCCTATAGTTTTAATCCTGACATGCTACTTTTAGTAAAGTCCTCAGTAAGCAAAAAAAGGAAATTGCATTGTCCATTAGAAAACTGATTAAGCAAAAACAGAAAGCTAAATAATGCTAAACAAAGCCCTTTCTCAATATAAAATGAAGAATTTAGGAGGCTTTTCTATTCAATGAAGAAAACTATCATATGCATACAAATTAAGCATTTTGGAATCACTAGGGATTCTTTGGGGACATTAAGGGGCTCCTTTGTAATTTTATAATCCAGATACTGCATTTTAGTCACTACCGTAGTAAAGGTAGGCTAATTTGTCCCTAACATTGCTTAGAAAAAAAATAACTGGGTGTGATGTAACTATCTTTGCATTTGTGTATCTATTGTTCCGGCATCTTCATATTTATAATTCCTGTCCTCTCACTCCTCCTCCAAATTAAATAGTCTAAGCTTCCTGGGAAGGTCAAGGTTTTTTCCTGCTTCCTCAGAGAGCAGGGGAGAAGAAAGCTCAGTGTTCGCTATATTCTCCTCCTTTTCAGTGTACAGGATGGGATGATATAAAAATCCCAGCTCCCTGAACTCGGAGGAAGGATAAGGTAGAGAAAGCTGGGAATCAAGTGACAGGGAAGGTTTAGAGTCTCAGCAGTCATGAGGCTTGAACTTTCTGGCACCATTTTCACTTAGTGTAATTTTATTTTGTTAAATAAACATAAATTACCAAGTATGTGGCTAATTGTGGTTTAAATGTTATACCCTAGCAAAACTTTTCTTAGGAGCTTATTTTAAAACAAAGTAAGATCACATGACAATATTTTTGTTCTGAAAAACATAGTTATTTGTTTTGGCAGCATATTTCGCCTTTAGAAAGGCAGATTAAATGGAACCTAGCAAATGAAAGCAGCCATACTCCATGAATACCCAGATCCCCTAAATATTTAATTCAATGTGCCCCTGGTTCTTCTCCAGCACAACCTAGAGTTTGCTTGCAATTATGTTTAATTCAATGAGTATTTCCTTTTAATTTCAAACAGACTGGAACAGGCTGTTTACTCCAAACATACATACAAATCTGAAAAAAAAAGTGATTAATTCAGACATATTTTAGTCATTGTATATATTACATTTAGACTCCTTTTAAATTTGAATTTTTGAAGACATCATAAACAAATGAGTATGCACAGTGCTCCAGAGTGAACTGACCTTTCTCTATTTGTTCAAGCTTTGTTTATGTTCTACGGAAGCTAATGCAATTCAAATGTTTTTCATAATTTGGTAGCATTATCTAGAACTTCATCTGTCCACTGCATAGTATCCTCTGCTTCACAGAATTCAGGTTAAACAGTAAAGATGAGTGGTTTTACTGGAGATAATTTTAAGTTAAGTAGCAAGAAACACAAAGAGTACATTAATTTGATAGTTATAGATATTCTGTGGCTGTATTGTTAGTGTTTTCATTCTGGTGTCTTTCTAATAAGGCAGAGAGTGCAAACCTATCATTAAGGTGAAAACTGCAAAAAGCAGTTCTCTTGGAATTTGTGGGAAAGGTGGAGGCAAGGGGAAGATGACAATAATTGAGAAACAAACGAACGTAGTCGAACGCTGACTCTACATTAGGAAACAGATGAGTGGGAAGGAGGGGGCCAAAGAAATTAGGCAGGCAGAAATAAAGGCGATAATAGCTGCTGTTTACTAAGCAGCTGTGATACACCAGGCACTCACTGAGGTCAGCATTTTGCATTTGGAATGTTTTGGTCCACATAGCAGCATCTCACAGTAACTATCATAATATATGAAGAGACTTTGGCTCAGAAATGTTGAATAACCTAACAATGCTACACAACAAGTTAAAATACCCTTACAGCTACAATATTCTTCACATCAGTGGATGACAGCGAGAGGTGAAGGAGAGCGAAGATCTGAATAGGGGTTCCTCATCAAGAGTCCAATGTTTTCCAAAGTCCAGCCCTGGTCCACCACGTTCACTGGAATCTCCTAGGTTGCTTATTAAGGTTGCTTATTAATCTCTGAGATGTCAGCTCAGATCCATTAAATTTGAATCTTCCCAAGATACGGGAACTTTGGATCTCCAACTTAAACAAAATCAGTAGGTGATAGATATACAAAAGTGAGACCTTTTGCCCCAATGGAACGGCAGTTCAAATTATAAAACTCAGCCTCTACTTTGTAGATGAGTATATACTCAATTTCTAAGGTTTGGGAGGATTCTATTCTAAATAATAACCTCTTTGATTTTATGGTTTTCTATAATTCTTAGAGACTTTCAATAATTTGCTCAGTTCATAGAACTATAGAAGTTCAAAGTTTAAGGAGGATTATACAGGTCAGTATATAACCTAATACTCATCTATAATTCTTCAATGTCCCTCTATGATATTCTTTTTTTTTTTAAGATTTTTTTTTTCCTTATTGATTTTTGACAGAGAGAAATAGAGACAGAGAGAGACAGAGAGAAGGGGGAGGGCCCAGAGCAGTCTCCAACCTCTATGATATTCTATCTTGTGGTTGTACGAGTACCCTAGTGATGGGGACCTCACTCTTTCATGAATCAGTGATATCAATGGTGTGATTGTGAAGGGTACTAACCTAACCCACACATGGATTTAACACATGCTCTTGGTCTTATTACCTAGAATGATTTTTTTTTTTTAAGATTTATTGATTTTTGACAGAGAGAAAAAGAGACAGAGAGAGACAGAGAGAAGAGGGAGGGCCCAGGGCAGTCTCTATAGTTGACATTAGTTTTTCATATAGTTTCACTCCACAGGTGGGCACAGGGCTGCTCAGGCAGGAACTGGGCCGGGAACCTCCCACATAGGTCCTGGCAAGAACTGAACTGGGGGCACACCCCAGTTCAGCATGTGGGTCCGCATGGGCCGGGGCCGGGATTCGATCCTCGGTCCCCGGGGCTTCAAAGCGAGCACTTAACCCACTGAGCTATCCCAGCTTTCCCTAGAATGATTAAAAAAAAAATATTGTCATCACTTTTCTGTTTAAAAATTTTTAAAGGCTTTCCATTGCAATTGGAATGAAACTCAAACACCTGTTGCCTTGTCTTATAATACCCCACCAAAAACTTCACTTATTTTTTACCTAGTACCTGAAATTTAAGAATGTTCTTCCTAGCTCTTTGTGGCCTCAAAGCTTTTACCCAGGTGGTTCCTTCTCCTTGTGTTTCAACTTCCAGGTTTCAGATTAAATATCCACTTTTTGGAGAGTTCTTTCCTAACCATCATATCTATTAATAAATAAGCCATTCCACATTATTCTTAATTATAGCTGGGTTTTTTTCCTTTAAGAGTGAGTATTGCCATTTTTAATAGTATTTCAACATGCACCTATTTATTATTTGTTAGCCATTTATACTGAAGTCCACTATACACAAAACTATAAACACATATTAAACTCTAAGCTCCATAAAGAAATGACCCATTGCTGTATATTCTTTCATTAAGTAGATTATGTAGATGTGTATTTTTTTCTAATTAAATCTCTCTCTCTCTCTCTCTCTCTCTCTCTCTCTCTCTCTCTCTCTCTCTCTCCCTCTCACACTCACACACTTTTTCCCCACTAAGTGAATGGTATGTGTACATTGAGTTATGCTAACCAGATACCATGGCAGCCACCTAACCTATAACATAGAAAACTGTCTTTGTTTTTTCGTGAAAAACTTATTTCTAGTGATGATTGGATTTTAGGTTGAGTAGCTTTCTGACCTAAATAATGAGAGGTATAAATGTGAAATGTAACATATCTAGTAGACATTTCACACTTTGGATGAACACTGCTGTACATACCAGACACCTTAGAATTGGGTCCTGGCTCTCTCAATAACAAGCTGTGTGATCATACCCAAGTCACTTCCCACCTCTGGGCCTTA
This sequence comes from Craseonycteris thonglongyai, assembly GCA_004027555.1. NCBI lineage: Eukaryota > Metazoa > Chordata > Mammalia > Chiroptera > Craseonycteridae > Craseonycteris > Craseonycteris thonglongyai. Next base: position 33,474 of record PVKE010002544.1, on the reverse strand, counting down.
GTTGCCTTATGTGGAAAGTGAGGGAGTTGATTATATGATCTCCAAGAGCCTTTCCAGCTCAGACACATGGTGAGTCAAGAAATTAGGAATACAGAGGTATGTGTAAATAGTAATTAGAATTTAAGGACTGCAGTGATGATGTAACGACACTGCATACAATTTTAACCTTATGAATAGAAGGAAAGAGGGAAGAAAGGAAGGAAGGAAGGAAAGAAGGAAGGAAGAAAAGAAGGATAAATGACAAAAGACAGATTAAAAAAAAGAGCTCAAATATTAGAATCCAGCAGGAGAATCTTTTTTTAAAGATTTATTTTATTGTTTTGACAGAGAGAGAGAGAGAGAGAGAGAGAGAGAGAGAGAAGGGCCCAGAGCAGTCTCCATAGTTGTAGGTCATCAGTTTCAACATGGTTCTGTTCCACACAGGGGGGCGCGGGGGACAGGGTGCAGCAGGGAACCTGGCCAGGGGTCTCCACATGGAAGGCACACCCCCACAAGCCAGGGACCAAACCAGAAGCCTCCCACAAGGGAAGCACACCCCAGTTCAGTGTATAAATCTGTAAGGGCCGGGGTCAGGGCCAGGACTCGATCCTCAGACCCCGGGGCTGCAAGGAGAGTGCTCAACCAGCTGAGCCATGCTGGTTTCCCCTGAGAATCTTAAAACAACATAAAATTGTCTCAAACTCCAAAATTCTTCTGCAGTCAGGAAAGGGTTTGTATGAGATATCACAGCATAACCTGGGGTCACTGCCATATTCGGCCATTTTTCCCTTTGAGAAGAGGGGAAGCTTTCTAACTTTCTGAACTTTAGTTTCTTTCTGTTGTAAAATAGGGGCTGATTATGCAGTCACATAAAATACCTAACTTAATGCCTGGCATATAAAGAATTGCTCAGTAAATCATAAATGTATTATTTCCATAATTATTATTTCAAAATTTTCCTCTTTGGGACTTTACACTTAGATCAGTTAAAAATTGTACAAAAATTTTTTTTTTTATCCAAGAAATGATAGTATTTTAATTCTACAGGTGCATTCATAATTTATTTAACAATTTATTGATCACATATTATGTGTCAGGCATTGTGCTAAATACTGATGACAAATACTATGAAAACAAAATAAAAGTGGGAGAATTAAGAATGATGAGCAAGTTGTTTTTTTTTAATTAGTGTAATTTATATTTGCAGTATCTATTTAATTAGTAAAATTTATATTAGCATTTCTAAGGTTTGGGAGAATTTTATTCTAAATAATAACCCTCTTGATTCTTTAAGTTTCTCTGATACAGCAACTTTTGAGGAAAGACACAAGAAAAATGAAAAATGATCCATGTAGGTATATAAAGGAAGTATGTCCAGACAGAAGAAAGAGCAAGTTCAAAGGCACTGAGGTGGAAGCATGCTGGGTATGCTTGCAGAATAACAAGCACAGCCAATGGAACTAAAACTCCTAGTGATCAAGGGGATTGTCTGTGAAGATGAGGTTCCAAAGGTAGTGTTGGGAGCCTTCTAGATCATCCAAGGATTGAAGCCTCGGTAATGACTCTAGATTCTACTCATACTATAACAGGATAGCCCTGGGGGTGAGGTTTGAGTTAAGGGGTAACTACCCTGACTTCTATAATGAAAGGCCCACTCTGGGTATTTTGCTTAGAATAGATTATAGGATAGTAAGGGCCAGACTAGGACGTCTAGTCGAAGGCTACAGTTATAGTCCATTTAAAAAGATGAAGTGATTAGTTTAGACCAGGGAGGTAGCAATGGAGTGGTGAGACCTGAGGCTTCTTTAGAGGAAGAGCTGACAGGATTTGCCAATAGATTCCATTGCAATGAAAGAGAAAATAGGAATTAAAGGATGATAACAATGCTTTTGTGTTAGAAACTGTAAGAGTAGAGTGCATTTTAAAAGATGGAAAGAGGAAAAGAATGAGGGAATTCAAAAAGTTTGATTTTAGATATACTAATTTTAAGAAGCCTATTTATTAAGTATCCAAGACAAGATGTCAAGTAGGCAGTTGAATAAATCAGTCTGAAGTTTATGGGCATTATTTATGCTGAAGATATAAATGAGGACTTAGCAGAAATTAGGTCACTTAAGGAATGAGTATAAACAGAGAAAAGTGAGGTTCGAGTACTGTGTCCAAGAGATTTCAACATACAGAGGTTTAAAAAAAACCTGGGAGGAGCCATCAAAGAGACTGGGATGAGTGACCAATAAAGTAGCAAGAGAACCAAGAAGGAGACCATGAAACCAGATGAAACCAATCCCAGTGTTTACAGCTCAATAGCAAGCATAGTCTATGTTTTAAATATGATTTGCAGCATACATTTTAAAATCACAAAAAGAGAACTATTATTATACACAAATAAGAAATTCTCAGGAAGGGGTACAAATATGTGCAAGAACAAAGGCTTGGAACGGTTTGTACTTTGCTTTGGGTTTTTTTTTTTCCTTTTCTTTTTTTAGTTGTTTCATAAATGTCTAGACTATTATTTCTCAATCTGGAGACTGAGAAATTATACTGTTCCATATATTTGCAACATTGCCACATAGAACAGAGAACAGTCTTAACCTAGGTTTGTCCAGGAAGCAGAAGCAAGACCCTTGCATGGACATCACAAGGAAAAAGATTTCTTCTTAGAGTAAATATCATTGTATGAGCTTAAGGCTGCCCAAAGGTCACAAGCTACCTCAAATGTGTTAAAAGCTTCCTGATACAAAGAGTACTCAAACTGAGATGGACGATTGACACAGATGCAAGAGAAAGGACTATAATAAGCAGCAGAAATTTGTCCTAAATGATGTCTAAATCCATTTGGAAAAAAAAAATCTAAGAAATAATTTTGCCATGGCTTATTGGATTTCTTCTAAGCCATGGATTCTAGAGACCTTTATTGCTAAATGTAGATATAAAATATACCAAATCCAACTGCTAAATTCTCACTATAAAATTTATAGGATATATATATATACACACACACACATACACACACACATATACAGCACACACACACACACACACACACACACACACACATATGAGCTGTCCGGAAAGTATCTAGCCATGTAACTGTTCTTCTTATATTGACAATGGCTGGATTTTTCCGAACAGACCTCATTCATATTATAAATTCTTATAAATATATATGTATGTATTTACCACTTAGCCAATAGTCTCCAAATGGAAAAATCACATTTTTCCTAGGTAATACCAATACTGGATTTAAATTGTTTTGAAACAAAAGGCTTATAAACGCACACGCGTGCGTGTCCACAGCCCTCCAACACCCCCGCCCCCCCACCCCACACACACACACTCTATGTCTACATTATCACTTGATCCTGTTTTGGGTCCCACAATGGTTCATGCACTTTGAGCTATCAGAGGTGATATATTAATTTTACAGATGTTTCAGTTTTGCTGTTTGCATTTGCTCCAAGCTCAGTCTGCAAAGTACAGGATCTCCATTGCCTATATTTACACGACCCTAATTATTTATTAATATTTGCTTCTGCCCAGATTCATGCAAATCACTGAAATTAAGAAATGCATGTGCCTATTATCGTTGTTTTCTAATACTCAAGTGTGTGGCCTTTGTGCTAATTTTTTATAAGCCCTGAAGAGAAAACAACCAGAATTGTCACTTACAATTGAACAGGTCGTGTCCTGAGTAGGTATGCCTGGCTGAGGGCTGTGTGGCTTATTGAGCAGTAGCCCTGATATTGGGCTATGTCCACGGGGGCACAGCTGCCTTGGACTGACTGAGTAGTCTCCAAAGACTTCCATTGCTCAGCAACAATGAAAACATCTACAGATGCTTCCTGTGACTTCTCATCAAATGGTTATTCTCAAGCAATTTATAAATAATAATTTTAGAAACAAAGCAAATGACAAAAACCCATTCTGCTCTTTGTTTCAGTCACATTTATTGTTTAACTTGACCATGAAAGGTAAATTTACATCCTATAATCTCATATCATTCTATAGTATAGGTAAAAATATTGAAACATAAAGTGATTTTCAAAGGAATTACAATTACTCAAAGCAGAATAATAAAGTCAAGTTCAAATGGGTTTTAAATAGTTTTTTTAAACAAATGCATTAAAATCTCTTTAGCATAATATAGGTATGGTACTTAGGATATTGAGAGCTACTATATTACAGAAATGTATGAATAATATCTATATTTAAAATTTACCCCTTTATCTTTTCTCCTTGTCTTACCTTAGATATCTCCACTTAGTCATATCTTTTATGAACACCTATTAGTGGAGACTGTGTCATTCTAAGGCTGCAATTTGGGCATATTATAACAGAAGATAAAACAAGGCATATTAAAAATTTTCAGTTTATTTGAGCAAACTCAATTTCATTGGACAGTGACAAACTGAAAGTGGGCAGTAGGGCTTAGGCAACAGGATCTATGAGAAAGACTTACATAGAGAAGAGAAAGAAAAAAAAAATTGGCTATAGCTCAAACTTAAAGCCTAGTTAGCTATTTGTGATTTATCTTTACGTTTTGATTTCTTAACCTTGAGGCATTTACAGGGTTAGATATTTGTTTGCTTACCAAGGCTGCTAAGATGTTAGAACCACCTCCATCTAATGTTTCCATATTTAATTAATTTCACAGGTAAATAATTTTATGCATTGCCTCATCTCAACGTTATACCCTATCTTTCTTTGCTAGATGCTGAGGAATAAACATATAAAATGGTGAGAGTGTAATAGTTTTACCTAATTGTCTGTGTGATATTGTGATTTATGATAAGAAATATGTATTTGGTATTTATCTCTTTCATCTGGCTATTCTTGAGTTATACTTGGATTCTTTTTTTGGTTAACGAGAAATCAATATGTAAAATGTTTCCTGACTTCTGTGAGCTGCTCTAACAAATAAGTCAAATCTGGGGAGGGGGTTGAGGAAATCTCTGATTTACAACCAGTTGGTCAGAAGTCCAGGTCATGACCTGGACTTCCAACTAGCATCTGAAGTGGGAATGGGAGCAGTCTACGGACTGACCTTAACCTGTGGGATTTGGTGTTAAACTATAGGACACTCAGCTGGTGTTTCAGAATTGCTTGATGTATGAAAAATCCACATGTGTGGTGTTAGAGGAGAATTGAAGTGTGAAAATAGAGGAGAACTAAGAATCACAAATCACAGTTTTCTCCAGTTTTTGTTTTCCTATCTCTCTCACATACCAGACTTTAACCAGATCCCTCTTGCCCCAACTCCAACACACACAAATGCACAGTGCACGTAGCAGTGTTTCCCTACTCGCCTCCTTCCCCAGTGAAAAACACTAGACTAATCCATCTTACGGTAAATGCATTAATAGGTTGGAGAGGAGAGTGAATATAGGATGATATGGATGAGAAGAGAACAGACAGTATGCGATTTATCAAGATATGACTCTCCATCCACAACTTTATTGTTGTTACTATTAACCAAAAAGTTGGGGAACCCAACCCCACACAAAGGAAGACTTCTTGAATGATTCAAAGAGAGATGAATAACTTTTATGGAGCCCTATAGCCCCAGTATTCCACATCAGTTACTGGTCTTGTAGAGCTATGGGAGGGCACATCGCTATGGAGCCAGATATATACTATTGAAAGATTCTCATGCTAGTTATATCAGGGAGTCTGAGACTGCCACCATACTTTCCCCTGCCTTGTCCCACCACAGTTCCCCATCTGAACATAGAAAAGTATCATTTATTCAATGACCTATTTTTAAAAAAATTATCTCTAACTAAAAAGCCCTATGTTGGAATCAAATAACCTTATCAAACAAATGTTCAATGTATGTCCCAAGTGAGCATGATAAAATCTGTTCCAAAGGTTGGTTTTCTAGGTTTTAATTTTGGCCATTTTCCCTAAAAGAACCATTCCAAACAAAATCAGGTCACTCCAACTAGTAATACATTTCGCTCAGCACCTCAGATTACTGAGTACCTGAGACAATCTGGGGGCATTAAAAAGGCTAACAGTTAGCATTCATACATTAAAAAAAATTTTATTTATTTGATAATCTTTATCTTTTCCAGTTACAACAGACTTACATAGTTGATCATTGTATATAATTTTATTATTAAATATTCAAACATAAAGATTAAAGAAAATAATGTGAGCAACACCTAACATCTAGAATTAATAAATATGAATATTACCACATTAATTTCTCATTTTATAATATTACAAATATAGTTGACATGCCTTCTTTAATGCTGGTTGCCCTCATCTTTCCCCAGAAGCACACATAATCTTAGAGTGGGCTAGTATTTGTCACCTTTGTTTTTACATTTTCATCATTTGTGTGTGTGTATGTGTATATGAATAGCATACAGAAATGTCTTATGTATTTGTATAATTTTCAAAAACTGAATTATTCTTTATGGATCATTATGAAATATGTTCTTCCACTCCTTTTGTTTCTAAGATCTATCCACATTAATGTGTATATATTAAGTTGTTCCATTTTAACTACTCTACTGTAGGCATATATGAGTTTATTCATTTTTCTATGGCTGGATATTTAACTAATTTCCTCCTTCCTCCCATCCCTTCTTCCCTCCCTTCCTCCCTTCCTTCCTTCCTTCCTCTCTTTTTCTATAATAAACAAAGCAGTAAAATTAATTATTATATTTTAAAAGAATTTGAATAATTTATTTTTGTTACAAGGCAAGAACTTATTTATTCCATACAAACAGCTAAACCATACTTGAGCATTGTAACTTATAAAAACACTATATATATTTTGCAAAATATTTATCCAGCAATTAGTCCAGTCATATATATATATTTTTTTTTTTAATTAATTTTTTAATATACATTTTATATGATGCTGGTGGATATTCTGCTACAAACTTTCTACTTACTATGGTATCCTGAATTTGGCAGCCACTCAATGTGCTGACCATAATAATATCAAATCAAAGCTGTTTTCAACAGTATCAAGAGTTAACAGGGCCAGGCAAAGACAGCAGCATGGTTGATATATGGGGAAAGCATACCAAGGTGTGAGGTTTAAGGATAAGAGGCAAATAATATTTGTAATCAGAATATTTTTTTTTTAATGTCCAGGCGCTGCTGATAAGGTGAGCTAGTTAGGTCAAACCAGAGAAAATCTGCTGGTCAAATACTGGCAATACATTAAAATAGGTTGTTATACTTCCTGGGTTTGGCATTGGCAGGATCCCTGTTCTCCAAAGTAGTCAAGAACACACGCCATTTGAGATTCAGATGAGTGCCTTTCATAACATACCTCTCAAATGTGTCATACAATTTTCACACTAATGAGTAGAGACTCACCGATTACCAAGAGCTGGGGATTTGAGTCACAAAAGATCCCAGCTGAAGAGGTGCTAGGGGCTGATGACCAACTTGCTCCTCAGGGTTGCCATTTAGTCCACACAAGGAGGTTTCTTCTTCTCATCTGCCTGACAAGTGTGTCTTTTTCTAATTTTCACAAAAGCACCCTACAGGTGTCTGTAGATCATTTCTAACATCTATGCCAGCCTGGAGAATTGAATCATGAGATGAACTGGGTATGGGAGGGAAATGGTGAACGGGGCCTTCGTAACAGGCAAATGGAAACTCTCCTTTGTTAAATGGGTCCCTTGGTTTTCTCATAGCTCAAATCTTTCTCCATAAAACATTCCTCTGCTGAAATTGTTGAGAGATTTTCAGCTCCAGATTCTGAGTAAAGGACATAGTTAGGAAAATAAAACCAGAAGTCAGATTATTTTTTGGCAACCACGCAGTAATGACGTATTCCAGTTAAATTAGGACACTTTCAATCTATTGATTAAAGTTAATAAAACTGTAAGGTGTGTTTTATTTGCTTATCATGCAGAAAGTTTCTGTTTAATCAGGTATTTTTATTTAAAAACAAAACGAAAACAAACAAACAAATAAACAAAAAAACCTCTGTAGCACTAATTCCTTGCTTCAACTATTCTCTTGCTAAAAATAAATTCGAACTAAGATACAGAAGCAAACACCTCCAATGGGTAATTCAAAGATTTTAAAAGCAAGTCAGCATAGTGACCCCTGACTTGATCTAGGTGTCGTATATTCTCTTTCAGTGTTAGGTCTCCATTCATTGCAATGAATTTGATGTATTGATTTAATATTTCACTCTGAGATGTAGTTACCTGGCAAGGGCACTGTGGAAGATGTTTCTAAGAGAAAAGGAATGTTTGCGAATGAAGATGAGATTCTCTGATGAAATGAAAGTTAAGAGTGAGTAGCATTCACAGAATCAGACCCCAAGCACTCATTACTTCAAGGCTCAATTCCCCAAATTAGAACTAATAATGATTCAGCATCCATTGTTGGATACTTTCATTCCGTAAAAGAATACCTTAGGGTAGAAAGAAAGCCAAGTAACAGATCTGCTCTTGTAAGCTGGCCTATTAAGACAGGTTTATTTAAACTAGAGCCAAATTACAGAGAACTGTTTCAGCAGTTCTGGAGAAAATATGCCATCTCTCTTTTTTGATATATAAATTTACTATTACTTTAAAAATTGTGCATTTTGGTCCTACATGTAAAAATATACTAAATAAAGTGTATAAAAATCATAATTCTGTTACATAAAATCAACCAAATTATGTTTTACACCTTTCTTATTCATTTGAAAGAAGTTACAGACTGTCTACATACAAAGTATTATTTATAATAAGAGGAATACCCCTGGCCTCAAATTACATGTCATCTAAGGGGAAACATGTATAAATAAAAAAGAAAATGTGACACATTTTGATCAGTGTTATTATATGTATACAAATGGATATTTTATATTGAGATATGATCAAATATTTAAAAATTTAGATTTCTTATATTCAATTAATAAGTTTTTTTTCCCATGATAGTAGATGTGTATTTTAGCTTCATGTTACTGATTGAAAAGTAGTTCATGCTTTGTAGTTCAAACTATAGTTTTGTTAACCTTTTTCTTATGCTTTGATGTTTAGAATATTTAAAATGTTTCACTCTTTAAGTAACACAATGATGAACATCTTTCACATTTATCCTAAGGCAAATTTTTAGAAGTTGAAAGTTTTGCTTCAAAGAGTAAGAACATTTCTAAAACTCTTGGCACAAACTGCAAAGTTGCTTTCCAGGGAACAAAGCCATTGTTCCAAATTGCATGCCCACCAGGAATTCAGCTTTTTAAATGATACATACACAAGTATACAAACACAAATATTCACACTGTCCTTGATCTCTGCAAAAAGTTTCAAAGTTTTCTAAGTGCAAGTACAAATAATCTCTTTGTTCTTGGACACAAGTGAATATATGTTTGCATTACATAAAGATTCAGATATGATCATTGGTTTTGTCTGATTGTAAGAGATACCAACTTCAAAATCAGAACATTTTTAAAAGCAAAAGAAAACACAATTTTTGGTATCATGTAACCTGTGACATATTATGTACTTTTGCTGTACTCTTTTATCACAACCATCTAAAACCATGATGTTTCAAGTTGACATGGTAGCTGACCTATCCTCTCTTTTCATTCTGTGGGGTATCTGTACTATCTATTCATAGTATTGTAAAATGATCCACAGCTTATTTAGTTTTCATTAAACTTCTATGTTTACCCTTTGCTACTATAACATTGAGATAATTTAAAATCACAAGTAAAAATTAGTCACCTACATTGAAATCAAGAAAGTTATCTTTCCAACTTCTATAAAAACTGGAAATAGGGGAAGCTGGGATGGCTCAGCAGGTTAAGCGCTCGCTTTGCAGCCCCAGGGACCAAGGATCAAATCCCGGCCCCGACCTGTGCGGACCCATATGCTGAACTGGGGAGTGCCCCCAGTTTGGTTCTCACTGGGGAGGGACCCCAGCCCAGTTCCTGCCCTGTGCAGCCCCTCACGCACCTGTGGAGTGAAACCATATGGAAAAACCGATTATGTGCAACTATGGAGACTTCTCTGGGCCCTTCCCCTTCTCTCTGTCTCTGTCTTTGTATCTCTCTCTTCGTCAAAACAGTAAAAATAAATCTTAAAAAAAAAACCCACAAAAAAAACCTGGGAATAAAATTAATCAGGACTTGAAAATTATTAAAACACATTCTTTTGGGTCAACCTCTTCAGCTATTTTGTGTGTGTGCTTCAGATATGACTTAATGGCTGCCTCAACTACATGTCTACCTTTAAACAACGAATAGACAGTAAGTAAGGCAAACAATGGACCAATTTAGAAAGAGAATCAATTGTGTCCCTGGATGAGTAATTCTACACTTGTTTACAAGGTGAAATGATAAATGTTTTGGAATTTGTTTTATAAAAAGAGACTAAATTTGGAGTTGAAAGACCTGGTTTGGTTCTAGCTGCATGACTTGCTGCTGTTACTTTACCTCTGCAACCCGGTGCCCTTACCCACGACATGGTGGTGTAGGCGTCATACCAGTGCACCCAACAAAGTACATGGCAAGTAGTGGGTGTCTTGAATAGTAATATTTTTCATAGCTAGGTCAATTCCTTTAGCTTCTCTCATAGGCCTTATTAGCCAACCTAATAGATGTGTGGCTTTAGCCATAATTTTCAGCTGAAGTTCTGTTTTTGATCTATTTTGGAAAGTAACCTGATAAATACAAATGAATACAAATTAGCTAAATATATTGGTGATGTAGCACATGAATAAACCTACATTTATCTGACAACAGGGATGAATTTTTCTAATGAGTCATAGAGTAGAATATTTATCATACTTTCCTACAATACAGCATCAAATCTGTTTTATGGTTTCACTGAGTTGCTCTTAAAATTTTACATCTGTACCTCTCTCATCCAAAGGGTCCCAGATGGTTATTATTTTCCTTTTAAAACTCGCACATAAATGCAAAATTATCTAGAAGTTCTAATAGTACTCAATCACAGCTTAACATGATTTAATGGGTAAAGTATAGCCTAAAGGCTAAGAATGGAGATTTTAGAGTAGAAATCGCCATTTTTTTCTGTAAAAGGCCAGAGACTAAATATGTTAAGCTACGGGGGTCGTCTACCTCAGAAACCAATACTCAACTCTGTCTTGGCATGAAAGAAGCCACAGGAAATACATAAACAAATATTGTCATGAAATGTTCTCCTTTTCATTCTTTTTAACCATTTTACCCACTGTTGTTCAAAAACAGGAAGTGGGCCAGACAGGGGCAGCAGGCAGCAGTTTCCAGAACCCTGCCACAGAGTCACACTGCCTTGAACTCAAAGTCTGACTTATCCATTTGTCGTGTTTCACCCTGAGCAAATTAGTTTCCTCTTTCCACTTAGGAATCTAAGTTGGAACACTCACCTATACCTTATTCAGGTGGTTTTTGTGTGGTCTGAATGTATAGTATTTGTTAGGCCCAGGGAATCCAAAACTACAAAATGGCAGAACCAAAGACGAGATAAGAAGTCTGTTAGTCTCAGAAAGGCCGGCAATTATAAGAATCATGGCTGAGAACAAACAGTTCTCAGAAAGTCCTAGCCAGCACACTTAACCCAGGTGCAAGGTCTGTCCCTATCCCTCTCCCACTTAGGACTTCCTGATACCCACCTTTAAAATGCTCTCCCACCTCCCAGATACTACTGGTCCTATCTTTCAGAGTCAGCCTGGCCGTTTTTGGCCATTCCTAATACCTGCCTATTAAAACGCTATCCCAAGTCCCAGAAGCTGCTGACACCATCTTAGGCTCAGCTGCACAGACTTCTTTACTAAACGTGCTTGGTTGAACTCAGTGTGTGGTCTCTCTTTGTGAAACCTTACAGTATTATGAATGCGGGGGTGAGGGAGTGTGCGGGGGTGTGTGTGTGCCCCAAATGGTAACTCCCTTCCCATCTAAGCCACTTTACTTTCTATAGGCACCATGTATAGGGAAACACAAGATCCTTGAGTCCAGACAGCCTTACACCCAAATCCTGACCACTAACTTTGAACCTTGTTACAGCTCACTGAGGTGTACCGCAGAGCCTACAAGGTTACCTTCAGGAGTGCTGTGAGAACCTGCTGCACAGGACCTACTGAATGCCTTACTGACTATCTGTAGAAACAGTATGTTCAAAAGTTTTCTTCTTTATTGTTTTATGCTAAGCCCTTTTGCTGATCTTCACAGGACGTAGGCAGTTGATATGTCTTATATCTCAGTACACCTATAACTTGTGTGTGCCCTCTATGTGTGTATTACTTAAGAAACTCTGTACTGAGAACAAAGCATTCATATTTAAATATAACTCATGGTGATTATTGGGAATTCTTGAGTTCTCATGTATATGTTGGTTCCCAGTGTGGCCAGCAGGTCACTTCTAGGAGTAAAAGTTCTCAATAAGGGAAAAGTGTAACATATTTCCATCTTACTACCCATTGCCATACTTCTCCGTGGTATCAAAAGAGAATAACAAACTGGCTCATTAGAGGTACAGATCACTATACTCTGGGGAATAGCAACCTTGCTTTGGTGGGAAGAAATAAGTGAAAGAAGGGATCAAAGACAAGAGAGACTAAAGAAAAAAGCAGAGAGAGAGAGAAATGCTTCCAAGACTAGTAGGAAAACCAGACCGAGGCACGCAAAGAGTGATGCTGGCTCTAGAGGAAAACAATGATACTCCCTGTGTTATGCCTGACTGTAAGTTCCAGGCAGTGATTTGAAGGAGTCCCTGAATCTATCCAGACAAAAGGAGCCCAGTGAAGAATGCAGGTGAAGACTTTGGGAGCACGGCTCCAAAAGACAAAACCAAAGTTTTATGTTCTGGTGGAAAGTTCAGGGTGAGAGAATGGGATAGTATATAGATCTGCAAACTCTATACAAGCTAGATATCATGTATGCTGGGGGTATTTCCGGTTACTGAAAGTCTTTGGGGAGCATTTGAAGATGAGGACTGCTTTTGCAGAGCATCACAGAGCTCCAGGAGGCATTATTCAGATCATAGCCTAGTTGTCTCTTGCGAATGGCATCTGATTCAGCTCTGCAGGCCACAGCCTGCTTAGCCTGAGCGCTAGCAAGCCCACAGCTGCCTTTCCTGCAGAATGAATTTTCGTGTGTGTGTGTGTGTGTGTGTGTGTGTGTGAGAGAGAGAGAGAAATATATAATTATCCAAAACATATAAAGTCATTTAATAAAATATAGTAAAAACTGCTTTCCCCAAGCTATCCTGCCAACATAGCTGATGACTGAAGCAATGCTCAATAAAATCTGCATTCACAATATGAAGGCCGTTAGCATTTTTCAAGTTATGCCTTATAAGATAATTACTTGATATATACACTATCGGAATGTCCAAACAGGAGGAAGATCTTTATGATCAAGAAGAATTTCAAATAAAAAAATAATAATTTCAAAATATATATTTGCATTTCCTTATAATGTGGTTTACTCATAGTATCATTTTTATAGCCATCAAATTCATAACAAGAACCTATAACTATAAAATAAAAACAGTAAGACTCACTTAAAATTACTGGCCTGTATATACACCTGACCTAACATACCAGTCAAAATATTTTATGAGAAAATAACATTCATAATTATTTTAAATGCATACATATAATTATGGAGCTAACTTTAGTCCATTATCACAGACATAAATATTGCCCAAATGAGCCATCTATGAACGCGAGAACACAAGATACAAAAGGACTCCCAGAATAGATAGGAAAGCCTGTTCTAGAGGATAAGAGTTAAAAGGAACTGTCAAGTCCATATCAATATAACAAACCACCTTCCACAAGCCATGCTGTGATCTGGTGAGTTTGTAAAAAGAATAATGAGTTTTAGACATGAAGGGCAAGTTACTATTATGAACTCACACACCACATTCAGGAATCAGAAAAGAACACTATCATTCTGAGAAATCCTTAGGAGAAAAACAGACATTGAAAAATAATGACAACTAGAGAATCTACTACATATTTAAGAAGCAGTGGCTGCTGAAGACTTTGACCTTAAATAGCCTAGCAGAGCATGATGTGATGGAAAAATTCCTTAGTCTGGGAGTCAGCAGCTAGGTTTTAGGCCCCATTATGCTATTGAGATTTTAAGTGACCTCTGGTAAATCACATCCTCTCTGTGCCTGTTTCCTTATCTGTAAAACAATGGATTGAATTTTTGTGGACCCTTCCTGCTCTAACATTCTGTAATTCTATTATGTCTCTTCAAATCTTCCTTCATAGTAGCCTTTGATTTTATGTCCTGCAAATAAAATTCAAACCCCTCAGGTTAGCATTTAATTCTCCATATTCTGATTGCAGCCTTTGTCTCCTCTATGTTTATCTTGCTCTATTCGGGAGACCACATTAGTGTCTCATTCAGATCCTCTTTTTCTCTTGCTCTTCATCATGGATATCCCTATTTTTCTTCCCTCTTTATCAGCTGAACTGTCTTTTGCTCTATTCCATGGGTTCCTAAATAGTGGTATGCGTACCCCCAGGGGCACATGCTGGATCTTTCAGGGATATGAGAACTATAATCAATAACAATATTTAACTGTTACAAATACTATAAAATTAAATCTGTAGTTTGTACTTTTAGTGTAGTGATTTTTCTTTCCTAACCTATTAACTCATTTTCACTATTTCACAATAAGATAGGCACTGAACGTGTCAGTATTTAAAAACAGCTGTTTCAAAAACAAGGGGTGCAACTTATAGAAAAGAGTTTAAAAGGGGTGCACAAATGGAAGAAGATTAGGAACCACTGCTCTATTCTATCATTTTTAAAACCACCAGATATAGGGGGTTGGAGGGGGACCTGATTCTGGGAGCTGGGCACACGATGTGATGCATGGGTGATGTGATCTGGAGTTGTGCATCGGGAAACTATCTAATTGTTACCAACCAATGTCACCCCATTAAATTTAACAATAAAATATAATAATATTAAAAAAAAAAGTAAAACCACCTTTGTGCAATGGTTCTGATATCTGTCATCGCTTTAAGCTTTAAGCCCCTGGATGTCAGATGTGGGGCCTTAAGTATGTTTGCACCTATTAATACAGTACCTACCACCACCTCGCCCAAAATATATCTGGGAGAATCATACTGGTGGTTCTAATTTTGGTAAAACAACAAAAAGTCTACTCTTTCTTTAATCAATGATATATTCTATTAAAAAAATCATGACAAAATTAGCTCTTACAAAAGTCAATTCCTCTCAGGATTGTGGGAGAAAGAATTAGATAATTTCAGATCATTATAAGTGGTTTATTTATTTTTAAACATAGATTATCTAGAATTCATAATTTTCAAAGCAATCATCGTTCAGGTAAACAAAATAAACATTACTAGACTAATGTTTCACAGACTTCACAGCAGAATTTAATGAATTATGCTGTCAAGTGCTTCAAACAGCTAATGGCTGAAATAAGGTTAAAGATTTCCTCAGTTGGAATATATAATGTACTCACCATTGAAATATGTCAGAATTCGCTTTTATTCTCTGTTCAGAAAAAACTGGTCTGCTATTTGAATCAGGCTACTCCATTTTCCATGTAAAAAAAAAAAGCTTTACTTTACCTCTCACTCCATGCCAATTAATCTGAACAGAAATCTTAGCTCTATAGTTTAAGATATGCACACACTCCTACAAGAAAGCACAAATCAATAAAAAAAAAAAAGTGTCACTTTAGGTCCTAAGCTGCCTTTATTAATTCGTCCATGCATTACCAAATGTGATTTATATGATTTCAAATAACTTCCTATACTTCTTCCCCAGCTCTGACTTTGCATACCTTTTTATTTCAGAAAAGATATTAAAGATTAAAATATTTGAGATGAAATCAGAAAGTGAAATAGTGCTAAAATCTTTAAAAGGGCAATTATTTTTTAAGTTTCTCAAATAGAACAAAATGGCAAGTAAATGGTAAAATCCTTGTAGAAGTGAGTCATAAATTTGAGGTTTCATGATCCCAATTGGTCAAGTAAGACTAGGAGGTAAAGATGATGAGTTCTAAAACTGGTTCACTCTAGCAATGTGACTTCATAATGCATGTCTGAGATAAGTCCTTGCTATTAGCAGTAAACCTTGAGACCTCAAATGAAAACTAGTACAGTGGAGTCCAATCCAGTTAAGGACATTTAACGTATACAAACTTAATATACAAACTCAGCATGAACATATATATAAGTAAATAAATAAGCAAATAATTTAGAAGACAGGAAGGAGAAGTAAACATTCACATCATATAGTTAACTTGACCATTCATTTTGGATGGTTTCACGATAAGTTATTTTGTTTGCTTGTTTTTAAATATAATGTGACCCCAAAACATAAGGCAACTAATCAGAGGTCCAATTTTGATTGGTTACCTGTTCAATGCTGGGGAAAGTCTGACTGTGTGAATAAAAGACAAAAGGCTAATCTGCAATAGATTTACTTCATAGGGGGCAGCGGTGGGTAATTTTGACTACGTGAAAATTTAATCTTACGAAGATATTTTAGCACAGAATCGCTAAATAATACGTGACCGTTCTAATCCCCTATACTTGGAATTGTAGAAATCAAGCTAGAATTATACTCCCCAATAAATCTTGGCACATGTCAAGCAATAACTCAAGAGAAATTTTAAGGGCTCAGCAGTAACTTCTACTCCCACAGCATCTAAATTTATTATACCTGGAGTAATTACCAAGTGTTCTAATAATTCTTCTTCTCCTTTATGGACCTGACCCATTTAATACATAGATAAAGACCACAGCTACTTGTGCCAGAGCTGAGAATGGACTTGGAGATGTGGAGCAATGCTTTGTTTTATAAAATGAGGGAACTGAGACCCAAAGAAGTTCAGGGATTTGGTCAAGGTTTATACTTGCATGGGATAGTGCATAATGGAGTAATCAATAAAATCTCTGGGGACAGAAAATTCAATCCTTCTTCATTACAAAGGCCTAATGTGGAGACTTTCTTATATTTTCCATATGGCCCTTATCCTAAAAAGCACCCCGGAACTAATTAGATGCTAGTGATCTTGCTGCAGATCTATCTGTAGTCAAAGCAAAAATTTCAAAGGTTTCAAAAGCTCTACACCTGGCTCACACTTGAGCTGGAAAGTTCTTCTGAAACACTTTTTATGAAAGCTGAATATCACTATTTTATTTATTTATTTTTTTGTAGTATAATTCATTTCAAGGGTGAGATGGTAGTATTTGTTCTACCACATGAAGTGTTATAAGACATTACTGATATTTTCTGAAATCTTTACTGCAATCATTTTGATGATTAGAAATGCCAAACAAAGTGATTCTCTTTCCACAATGCACATGCTTTGACCTATTCTAATTAGTCAATTCCCGTTCAAGTAGAAATGATTAAACATTTCATCATCATCTTTTCTCCCAGAGAATTTGAGACTATTGTAGCCATAGAAAACATTTATTTAACTGAAGTATCTATTATATATATGGAATAAAGGAATTCAGCACAAGTGGCATTTAGCAATCCTACCATAATATGTGCAAATAATTAGAAAAAAGCATTTTCTAGTTAAAAAATGTTCTAATGTAGAAATGTAATTTTCTACATAAATGAACATAACCCCACTTGGACAGCAGATAGATAAGAACTTTGAGTAATTCATATAAGCTCTGAGGTTATAAAAACCAACTCAAGTTGTCTGACTCCACTTGTCCTATTAATATGGAATGCTAGGCTATTTTTCTCACATTTTGAGACTTGATAAGGACTAATTATTTAGTAGCTACATATTTTCAGAAGTTTCAGAGGGCATTGACATTATTAATACTAACTGAAAAATGAAATTAAACTTTATTTGAAATTTTTAGGCATTAGACCTCAGAGGACTTGTCAAAATATAACAAATTAAAGAGAACTGATGAGGCAGAGGCAGACAGGATCTGGGTTTTAGAAATCTGAAAGCTTTTTAAAAATAGGGAAAATTTTGTAAGAAAAAATACAAATACTTTAGGAGTAAAAAATGAGATTTATTTAGGACCAGAATCATCACAAAATGACAAATTCTAAAAAGCTGACAAACACATACGTTATAAAATCTAGGAAAATAACAATGGCTTTATTAACTGACCACCTGACATACCCTTTCTGATACAGTTTACAGACCAATTGTTGGCTCTGTCTGTTCCAATCCATCCTCCTTTCTCCTCCCTCATTCACATAATTCTTGTGCAAGGCATCATAGGGACTGCTCAGCTTCAGATAAGATCTCAGGCCCTTCACTGCTGTGTCTGGACAACTGATGAGTCACAGAGTGATTGGCCCGAATAGTCCTACAAGTCATTCATTCCTTCCCCATGATGACGAGCAATAGCTACACTTGGAAAATATTGCAAACTACCTAAATACATTGTTGAAATAAATAAATGAATGTTCAATTCAACGTTCACTATAGCTGAATCCCAAAATTGCCTGCAACTAAATGAAGGAAAAGGTGTGGCAGAGAGAACATTTGAGGGGAAAGAGCCAGTAGGATGAACCTGTTGTGGTTAAAATATATTAGTTTTGAAAGTGTTATAAACAGAAAGGGTCAGTGGAATATGCTGGGGCCCCTACCAAGGCAAGGATGAGGCCTTGAAACTTAAGCTTTATGAGATTCTTAATAAATCCTCATATTTGAAAAGAATGCATACCCATCAAAAAGAACTACCTCTGGGGATGCTGGGATGGCTCAGCGGGTTAAGTGCTCACCCTGCAGCCCCAGGGTCTGAGCATTGAGTCCAGGCCCTGGCCTGGGCAGTCCCATATGCTGAACTGGGGTGTGCCTCCCATGTGTAAGGCCCCCTGCCTGGTTCTTGCCCTGCACAGCCCCCACCCACCTGTATGGAATGAAACTATGTGAAAAATTGATGACATATAACTTTGGAGATTGCTCTGGGCCCTCTCCCTTCTCTCTGTCTCAAACAAACAAACAAACAAAAATAATAGTAAATCTTAAAAAAGAACTACTTCTGGAGTGAAAGACACCCAGTGTTTTCTTCTAGATGGATGCATGTGGCCAGCACTGACAGAACTGGAGAGAGAAAAGAGATGTTCAGAAAGCATATGACAGGTGACTAAACAGCGGATAAAATGGGTTTAGTGTCTGTGGATTGAGGGATCAAGTGTGTTGCCTCAGTCAACTTCTACCTCCTGATACCCCTGCCATTTTATGATCCGCCATGGATAACGTTGCTATCCATGAACGTGTGTGGAGGGGAAAATCAATGGTGCATTTCCTACATCTCTGTGGCCAGGCTCTCCCCTATGAAGTCTCATCCACTTTCGATGCCTTGTTGAGATGGTTGACCTCCTGAGCCTTATGATGTCACAAACAGCCTTCCACACTCTTCTACAAATCACCAATCTTCCTTCTGACAGAAAAATAATTTCAAGTGGTGTTTTAGCATTTACTTTTGAAAGCCATTCCTGAGTTCCTGAAGAAACTAAAGCAACAGGCTGGGTAGTGTTGCAGCCTGCATGAGACTCTGTGCGTACTCTGAAGCTACTGTACTTCAGGTGGGGTTTAAGAATCATTTTTTATTTTTCTTTTATTTTTTAATTTTGGGCATCTACTATGTGTCAGCATCTACGCTGGCACTAGAATGAAAACCAACAATGGGTAAGAGATACTTGCCCTCATTAAGCTGCATGTTCTATGAGAACAGAGGCTCATAAAAATTAGACAATATTTATGAAGACAAAAGATCATAACAAATAGATCATTTTAATCCAAAATGATAGATTTGAAGACCAAGAAATGCACAGTGGTTGCCTAGCTCAGTGGTTCTGCTGGGAATGGCTCCTGACAGTGGTTAGGGGCACCATGAGAGGCCTCGATACAATTATTAGGTAAATTGGATGTGACATTTGTGGGCCACTGAAACCTCATCCACTCTAGTGAAGCCAGAGAAATGTCTCCCAGAGCACTTTGTGGTCACTTTAGGAGCCTTTTGCTTTTTGAGGCTAGTAGGAAAAGTCACAGCAAGTCGTGATGCCTGAGTTCTCAAGCTGACTATCAGTTTCTTCCAGGAGCGTCAATGATTGCTTTTCCACATGGAAACATGTCACATGAGGCCTCTAATCATCTCATCAGGAGAGCTTAGATTTCATCCTGTATGTGGAAAACACTTTGAGGTCACAGAGGGGAGGGATGGCAAGTCCCGCTAGGTTTTGCAGTCATTCTGAACACGTCATTTGGCTAAAACCATGCTGTAGTGCTCAAGGAGATAGTCTAAGATACATTATGCCTTCCTCCCACCTGCCTTACGTCAATGTATAAAAGATAAGCATCTCTATGACTAAACCCACGAAGGAAAATGGGAGGGCTACACACATTATTTGACCTGCCATGATACCCAAGGACTACTGTTCCAGGTGTCTAGAATACACCAGAGAATAATACAGACAAGGAGCTTTTCATTGGGTTTAGATTCCAACGTTGGGGTGGAAGATGAACAAAAACAGCAAAACTAGTAAGTAAATAAGATGATTCAAATGATCAAGACTGTATGTTAGAAGGTGGTAAGTACTATGAAAAATAAAAGCAATGGACAAGGGGAATTGAGGGGTCTGGGGAAAAGTGGGGGTGTGATTTAAAAAGAAGGATCAAGGGAGGGAGGCATTATAAAAGAGGGCTTACTTGAGGACAGACTTGAATAGGGTAAATGTGTGAGCTATGTGGACATTTGAGGTGTGGGGATGTTCCAGGCAGAGGGAACAGACCATGCAAAAGACTGAAGGCAGGAGCATATCCAAGTATTTAAGGAACACAATAAGCAAGGAGAAGCATAGTAATGTGATGGGTTGAATTGTGGCTTTCTAACTTTATACGCTGAAATCCTAACTCCTAGTGACTTTATTTCAAAATAGAGTCATTGCAGATATGTTTAATGAAGATGAGGTCATACTGGAGTATGGTGCGCCCCTAGTATGGTAATACTAGAGTCTTTATAAAAAAAGGAGACATCTGGACACACAGGCATGCACACAGGGAGAACTCATGTAAAGACGGAGTGTGGTGCCACTACCAGAAACACCAGAAGCTAGGAGACAGGCCAGATTCTTCCCTAAAGCCTTCAGAGGAACACTTTGACCTCAGACTTCAGCCTCCCAAACTGTGAGACAATAAATTTCTGTTGTTTAAGCCACTTTGTGGCACTGTTTTATGACAACCCTAGCAAACTAATACTGTAGGCAATTGAAAGGACTTTGGGAAAAGCTTGGATGGCTCAGAGGGTTAAGCGCTTACCTTGAAGCCCCAGGGTCCAAGGACCGAGTCCTGGCCATGGCCCGTCAGGACCCATATGCTGAAATGGGGTGTGCTTCCCATGTCGGAGGTCCCTGGTTTGGCCCCCAGCTTATGGGGGCATGTCTCCCATGTGGGAGGCCTCTGGCCTGGTTCCCGCCCTGTGTGACCCCCCCCCCCCCACACACACACCCGTGTGGCATGAAACTACGTCAAAAACTGATGATGTACAACTATGGAGACTGCTCTGGACCCTCCCCCTTCTCTCTGTCTCTGTCTCTCTCATTCTCTGTCAAAAACAATAAAATAAATCATTAAAAAAAAATGGACTTTGGCTGAAGAGTTCTGATAGCATTTGGAAGAGAGGAGTGATAGGATCTGCCGAAAAGACTGAGTTCTGGAGCATCTGACTTTATGACCTCTCAGGGAAAAAGGAGGACATGGCAAAAGAGCTGAGAAGGAGCAAGAGGTGACATAGGATGGAAACCAGGAGAATATGCACAAGGAAAGCTCATAGTATTTTTCAAACTAAAATCATGGTCAGTTGTTATTGTCAAAGCAGACCATGATGGTAGGTCAGGGATAATCACTGAAAAGGGAAGACAAAGAAGTCCACCAACTTTATCAAAGTGTACATAAGCCAGTTGAAACTTTAAAAAAATCTCATAAATTCATGGGCCTCATTTTGTTAGTGAAGTTTCCAATTTTCTTAAATTTAAGAAGATAAATGATAAAATCCTGTGGTCAGTGTAGAGGTCTCCTATTTGTACTGAACAGAATTACTGTGAATTGTTAAACAGGAATTCTTAAGGTGATTCAGAATCCAAAGGTCTCAGAGTCTTGTTTAGATTCATTCAGAAATCAGCCAAATTTACTCAATTCCAGTGGCTCCTAATAACGTGTGACACAGGTCCTTAAGATGGGTGTTCTTAACAACACTTTGTGGTAGCCCCTCCCCTCCTTCCCTAACTCCCCATCTGTGTAGCCTTGTACAAAGGAGAAACCCTTCATTAATGCCACAGTCCTAAAGAAATCCCACACTGACAGACACACAGAATAATTTAAATAATCCCAACTCCTGTCATTCAAAAGTCCCCACAACACAAACAGGGTAGATTGGCCAAGCCTGATACCTGCTAGCACAGACTCCGAAGCTAACCTGCCTGGATTAGGATCCCAGCTGAGCGAGCCTCTAACAAAATCTTAAGCAGCTTGCTTAATTACCTTGTACCTTGATGTATGTATATGTAAGATGAGGATAACAACAGAACTGACTTCATAGTGCTGAAATAAGGTGTAACTGAGTTAATATTTGTAGCAGACCTAGAACATAACCGGTACTCAGCAAAAATTATGTAAGTATTCATTAAACACATAAACAAGTATGTATTTTTCCTGGGAAAAAAAAAAGATTTTTGATAAACAAATAAAAATAGAAATGGCTATGAAAGAAAAGACTTCATCTTGTAAAGACAAACTTTTCAAGCTCCTAAAATGTTTGCCTCTAGAAAGCAACGTGTGTGTTAACTACAACTACTCATGCCTATGCATGTGTGCTCACCTGCTCACAAAATGGTCACCGACTTCCAAAGTTTAGGCTTGATAGATTTTTATAAACTATAGAAATGTAAGGTGAAGTTCCTAAAGCCTTATAACTAAACTAAAAGGAACACTTATCAACAGAAACAGATAACATCCCCTCAACCTGAATGAGTGGTGGTGATAATTGTACTCAAGTAAAAACATTAATAGCCTTCTACAAGGGACTATGCTAGGACCTTGTATGAATCCTTCTTTGATCCTCATACTAACTTCATCAGGTGGGTCTGTAATCAGTCTTTCATTAAAGATGAATAAAGGCTCTAGGGGATGTTAAATATCTTCTCTACCCTCACACAGCTACGATGTGGGAAAAACCTATCTGTTCACCACTCCGCTTTACTTGCATCAATGCCATGCCTTCAGATTGCTCTACCTGCCCCCCCAATCCCTGGCTCCTTCTTCACCCTTCCCAGAGGCCTCAGCGCCCTGCACCTGGCCAGCAGCCATGCTGCTGCAATCCTAGGGGCCCAATGGAAAAATCAATCGTGCTGATAACTGTTTCCTTAAGAACAGCATTCAAACTGCTGGGGAAACTGCAGAGAACACAAAAGGGGTTCCTGTTATGCTTGTGAGTGGGCAGCACTTTGCATTTCCTTGAGGAACATACATTTCTGTTCTATTGGGGAAAGAAAAGTTATACAAAAGAGGCTCAGAGCACATAAATAAAGGTGTAAGTGAGCTCTAATATGCTTTACAGGTATGAGGCATTATTAGATGACTGTTAAAATTTTGAAGTTGCCAGTGACACTTGCCCATTTTCCTGGAGTTAAAATCCACTGTGGTCAGAGGAGTGGGATCATGGCAATTGCAGGTCTACTAGAGGGGTCAAGAACCCCTCTAGATATTGATCATAATTGGGAATTTCTATTAGAAATGTCTTCCCTTTCAAATAAATGTGGTACTATTTGAATTTCATCCAAAGTTACCTACATAGAATAAACACACTTCATCCCTGAAGTAGATGGAGCCCAGCCTGCTTCAGCTGGTGCTGAAAGCTCTTTCTATTTTTTTCAATCCCTCCATCCCCTGCCTATAACAGGATGAATCTGCTCCAAGAGCCAGCAAGCCAAGGGAAAGGGCAATATTTGATGGGAATAATAATAATTCAGGTTGTTTGTGAATGACAGGTAGTTCTAGAAGGTTCACTAAACACAGACAAACTTTATTAGCAAAACTGCTCATTCGAATTACCAAAGGGACTAGTCTTCTGAACCCATAAACAGTTCATTGCAAGCTTGCCCATTATTCTAAATTCCTGTTAATTTCTCATTTCCCAGTTGGATTGGGCTGCCTTCAAAAGCGCATTTCTATTTGCAGTTAGCTGACACTCTATAGGGATGGCTAAAATTTCATCTGTGAGACAACCAAAATTGTGACAGGATTAGCTACAGCTGTACTTCATCCAGCTACAAAGAAAATGTACCAATGCTGAAGAGTGGAACCACCTTCAGCAATGGAATAGATGGCCTCTCTGAAGAAAGGAGGGCTTACTAATAAGAACACAACTTCTTTATTTATTAGTTTGTTTTGTTTTGTTTTGAGGAAGGGAGAAATTGTGTAACTACCAGGTAAATATTACCAAGTGGGAAAACTAGAGTCACTCAGTTGACCACGAATAATTGACTAGGCTGAGAAATCCCCAAAAGGATCTGTATGTGGTGGTCAAAGAACAAACCACAGAACCAAAATACATGTTGGCATCACGCAAGAGACAATTAAATCCAAGACTTGTTGACTTGTCTGCTAAATCTTTCACTGTGTGTTAGAGCATCTGAAAATGGAATAAGCTGGAAAAAGCTGTTTTCACACAGTGGTGGCCCAATTATCTTTCAAGATTGACACCTACAATCTTGACTAAGTCTTGATCCCCCTAGTTCCTCTAGGTCCCTAAGCAGCTTTTCAACTTCCTCTCCCAACCATCCCATTAAGTGCTAGTGTATGGTGGCAGGAGTTATAAATAAGCCTGCTGCTATGGCCCTCAATAAAATCTATTATTTACGTAAAAGGCATTCAAGTGTCAAGCTGTCATCCTAGTTTCTAAACCTCACTGAACGCCAGTGCACAATTCCCAGGGCATGGAGAACTAGTCTACCCCAAATAAGTATGACTGGGGACGAGAAGCATGATTTAGCTAAACACATAGACTCACTTCAGGGAACCAGGAAAGGGGAGCTCCAATTAGGATGCTGATCCACTCTCTGGGGAATAGAGGAAGATAAATAGGCCGAAAGCAATAAGTAACAGTAGGGGATGTATAGACCCGCAAGGAACAGAAATTGGGCATGTGAACCTCCGGTAATGATGGGCACAGGCCTTGGATACTGTTGAGTCAGTAATTACAAGCTTCGCTCTTGACCAATGAAGACTATCCTCAAGGCCAAGATAATCAGCAAAGAAGACATGGCATCAGGGAGAACACATTGGAGGTGGAAGATTTCTCATCCATGAGAAAGTACTGGTGAAGAGCACAGGATTTTGAGTCAGTTAGACCTAGTATTAATACAATCACCAGCTTCATTAGCTTCTAGATCTGTGACCTTGGCACACATCTGAGGTCAGTTTCCTTAAATGCAGAGCCTGAGATGGGATTAGGATACACCCAATTCATTGAAGGCATACTCTCAGGAAAAGCATCTAAGAGAATAAGGAGAGCAGGGTTGAGAAGGGCAGACAAAGAGGAGAAAGGACAGGGTTTCTGGTAAAGTTTCATTATGACCTGATCCATAGGGGAGCTCTGGATTGTAAATGGAACCACAGCATTATTCCTGCCAGAAGCCAAAGGAGCTGGGTTTTGTGCATTAGACACTGGCCCACAGATGGAGGGGAGGGTTGGAGAGGGTAGGCAGGGCAGCTCTCATTGGCTTAGGGCAGTTCTCTGAGAAAGAGGGCAGTTTTCTGTGAGTTTAGCTGCCAGTGCACGTGGCAGCTATGGGATGGGCCTACAGTAGTCTGGATCCAATTTAGATACAGAAAGCATACAGTACATTAAATGAAATTTTTAAATATAAATAAGTATTACAATAAAATAATTGTATAGTACCCTAGAGCTGAGGGAGAGAGTCCAAGGGAGGACAAACCTGAAGAAAGTGGGGTGAAGCCCACCAGACAGCAGAGAAGTAGGCTGGGGAGTTGGTCTGGGGTGCTAGGCAAGCAATAGGCCACCACCCTCTGGATTGCTGAGTGCAAACAGGTGATCAGCAACTGATGCTGTGGATGTATGTGGTGAAGGTCTGGGTGCTGGGAGTAGGGAAGGAGGGAGCAAGCCATGCTAGAGCTCAAGTTTTTGTGTCAAGAGGGCTATGGAATGGTTATAGATAGACTAAGGCCACAGGCTGACAGAGAAGCAGTATTTGGGGTTCCATGCTGGGCAGGCTTCCCTGGATGTCCTCCCACTTACGCAACCAAACTCCAACATCACTGGGGAATAGGCAGCAGAACCTCTTCCTCCCTTAGTGTCCCTCTAGTGTCCTGTACTGGAATCCCGTTAACATAGAGCATATACATTGAAAAGTGCTTTAAGAGCTGACAATTATTAACTGACATATTAATAGTACCCCAGGCCAGTAAAGGGGATAAGACACCAACTGCACCTACTAATATCCACTTTGCAGTTTCCTCCTCTAGAAATTAGGGGTAACATATACTATATAAAGTTGTGCAGATTAAATGAGATTTATACAGTGCCAAGCACTCAAGTGCCTGGCATACAGCAAGCACTCAACAAATAGTAGCAATTGTTATGTTTTTTTATTGTTGTCCTGTGATGCCAAGCTATGCAAAGCATTCACAAAAATGACAGGTTGCTCCTCTCCACTTCTTTTTAGAAGTGCCAAACATCCAAGTTACCTCCATCACTGTTGAAGAGAAGGCTAACTAGAGACCAGTGTGCCCAAAGCTATAGACTTCAACGTTTCTTCTTAGATTTCCTAACAGGTCATTCAACCTTAGTAGATGAGAAGAGTAAAAAATCCCTAGAGGAGGGCAATAAAGCTGGGCTAGCCTTTTAGCAGATGAGCAGAACAGACTGGTAAAACTAAGCCATCTTTCTAGAAGGTACCACACTAATCAGTACCTTGTTGTAGTCAAAGCTCAGGCAGTTTCCAGAGAGAAACTTTGACTGCATAAAGGTTTATCCTTACCTCTATATCCCTCAACACTTTCAATCTGTGGTTTATATTAAGATGATATTATCAAATTTTCAGATTATAAATTTGTCTGTGCAAGAGAGAATGATAGTCTGGACTACAATGAGAGCAATTAGATTGGGAGAAATTGTTAAATTCAATAATTTTAGGGTACAGCCAATAGGGTAGTTGGTGGATTAGGCATACAACAAAAGAATAAGATATATTTTGGTTTCTGGCCTGAGTAACTGGAAAAATAAAGTTTCATGAGACAAAAAAGACTAGGAGATAGAAGAAAGCTTTAAAATGAGAAGGTATTATCAAAACTTTGATTTTAGTATTAAATCTGAGATGCCTACTGGACATCCAAAGAGACATATCTGGTAGGCAGCTGTATATGGGTGTAGAGTTCAGAGAAGGCTGGACTAGAGACACAAATTGGAAAGTCCTCAATTTATAGATGTATTTAAAGACTTATTTTTATTGTTTTTGACAAAGAGAGACTGAGAGACAGAGAGAAGGAGGAAGGCCCAGAGCAGTCTCCATTGTTACATGTCATTAGTTTTCTACATAGTTTCATTCTACAGGTGAAGAGGGGCTGCACAGGGCAGGCACAGGCCAGGGGCCTCCCACATGGAAGGCATGCCCCAGTGAGAACCTAACTGGGGACACACCCCAGTTCAGCATATGGGTCCTCATGGGCCAGGGCCGGGATTTGATCCTCGGACCCCAGGGCTGCAAGACAAGCGCTCAACCTGCTGAGCCATCCCGGCATCCCTTGTAGATGTATTTAAAGCCTTGGGACCGATGGGATCACAGAACACAGAAGGAGTGCACATGAATAGAAAAGAGGACAGCTTTGACTCTGATGTTTAGAGTTACAAATATGATTAGGAGGTTCTATTGGGTTCAGTAGAGAAAAAGACTTTAATTTGAAATGAAATAAATTGCTTCTGAAGAAAAGGAGTTCCTTCCTGTTCCAGGCTCACAAGTAGCACATGTTGACATCGGTCAGGGATACTGTAGGGGTTTTTACATTGAGTGGGAAAAAGAACACATGACCTCCAAGCTCAAAGCCATCAATATGGAAGATAACTGGCAAAGAAAATGTGGTACATATATACAATAGAATATTACTCGGCCATAGAAGAGATGAAATACTGCCATTGTGACAACATAGATATAGATCTTGAGATTATCCTGCTAAGCGAAATAAGTCAGACACAAAGGGTCAAGAACCATATGGCATCACTCATATGTGGGATATAAGATGGAAAACAACAAAGGAATAAGAAAAAGAAACACAAACTCATGGACAAAGACAGCAATTTGGTGACTATCAGAGGGTGGGGGGCGGGGGTGGTAGAGAGGAGGGGTTAAACATATGATGACAGAAGGAAGAAGTATGGAAGATAATTTACTACTAGGAATAAAGGAATCTTTTATTAAAGGCCTACTCTATTAGCCTTATGCACTCTTGAAAACTCCTTAGTCTTCAGTTTCCTCATTGATAAAATAAAGGATTTGGGTGAGATATTCTTTAAATTTTTCTTCTGAGATCTAAAAGTCTATAATTACCAAGTCTTCATTTTTGTGCAATTTAGCCCAGATGTTATGAAACCCAGCTATAAAAGAATCCAAAATAAAGGATGCTGGGATAGCTCAGTGGTTGAGCGCTTGCCCTCAATCTCGAGGTCCGGGGTTTAATTCCCAGCCCATGCAACCCCATATGCTGAACTGTGGCACAATTGGTAACTGCTGGGATGGCATGGCAGTGAAGATTCTCGCCTCCCGTGTGGGAGGACCCGGGTTAGGTTTCCGTCCTGCGAGGCTCCACATCCACCTGTGCGGAAAGAAACCATGTCACAACTAGTGATGTACAACTATGGAGACTGCTCTGGGCCCTCCTGCTTCTCTCTCTCTCACCTTCTCTCAAAAACAATAAAAAGTTTAATCCAAAATATTTTAACAAATCCAAAGAGGTGCTGATTTGTTCAAAGTCAATTAATTAGATTCTTGGAATCTGACAAAGGCAAAACTATTCTAGGTAGTTCCTGGGTCACCTTCACCAGAGCTCCTGTTCCCACTTCCACTCTGAGGAGGCACAGCTGTCCTGTGATAAGCGATGGCAGAGGACAAATATTTAGCTTAATTCGAGCATGACCAGGAGAAAAGCACAGTGTTGGATATCTTGGGACATGTGAACAAGCCTTGTAGGTACTTTCAACTCAGCAGATACACAGAGAAATAATGCTCGGGAAGGGAAAAGAAATGTACTACCCAGAAATGCATAGTGCTCGTGCAGAAAGGCCAAAGAGGAGATAGGCCATCTGTGGGAAAGCTGGACTTAAACAAAAAAAAACTAGTATTCATGTGGGGGCTTGAAGATGAGTAGGCTTTTCAGGCATGATGAAGGATAGGAGTTTGGGAATCAAATAGGCCTGAGTTCCAAGCTCAAATATATTACCTATTAGCTACGTATGTGCCCTTTAGTAAGATTCATTTATAAACTCAGGCTAAGACCTTCCTTTTAGGGTAGTTGTGATGAAAAAGTATAATTCTATGTGAGATACTTAATACAATACCAGGCATCTGAGAAGAAATCAATAAACCATAGTTATTAATATCTGGGTAAAGGAAGTGGTACGGAATCCCTTCCTCACCCCACACACACACCCCAATAAAAGAAAATGACATAGCATGAATAAAGTTCACAAATCTAGTATTCCTTGATCTCCTTGACCTATACACAATCTGTCTTTCAAATCTTATTCTGGCTCCTTTCCTTCATGAGTCTTCTTCTTGTCACATGGTCCTACTTGCCATGCCAACTATCATTTATATTGTTAACTCAGTGTTTTCACAAATTTATTCAAGTAGCACCCAAACAAAGTTAGCCTTATCTAGAAAACACTTGTACTATTATTTGCCTCTATTTTTCCTTAAATATTTTAAGTTCTCCCTTAAATACATTTATTAATAGCTGGTTAAAATATTCTATACCACAATTTTAAAAGGAAATTCACACTATTCTCCATTAAATAAAGAGAACTAACAAATAAATGCAATCTAAGGTACTTTTTATTGAATTATAATTACTGTTGTCTGCTATCTCCTTTCAGCCTAGGGCCCTACTGGCTACTAGTATGTGTCACAGAACAGGAGGAGGAAAGAACTGGTTAAACAGCAAGTATGGAAAAGAATTAAAGATGCACTGGCATGAAACAGAGGCCTTTTTTTTTTTTTTTTCAGAATAAAAGTATTGAAAACACTTTGTCACTGTGTGGTTCAATATTTTTTAATGGTATATCTGTCTGTTGCGCATATCAGCAGCGGTACAGAGCCTTGGAGAAACATTGCCTTGGTTCCCACCATCCTGCTTTCTCTGTTTGTCCCCATCCTTCATATCTTTGAATACTCCCTCTCCAATTTCACCTCCTCCATGGAGCCTCCCCTGATTATTCTAACCATCAGTACACTCCCTGCCTTTAAATCAAAGCACTTAGTATTTAAAAAAATGGAAATAAATCATGTACTTCCTCGTGACACCTGTACGACTGTCATGCTGGCATTTTGCTCTTGTGTTTTTATTACTGTATATGTTTGTCTTATCCTCTGCCCAATATGTCATTATGGGTAGGGACTCTGTCTTTTCTGCCCATATTATCTTGTTCATACATACTTGGAAAATAGTAGACATGCAATAAATATATGCAGAATAAGTGACTAAAACATGTGGTCCACAAAAACATCAAGTATTATGGCCATTACAGAGAGCTGAGATTATCTAGAAAAGAGGTGAGAAGAGTGACATGAACAAGGCATTATTGAAAGAAAAATATTTGAATATAGGGTAATAGGAAAAAGTTTTCCTGAGATAAGTTTGGTTTCATATTGCTGAGAAAAAGATCTCTGGCATCACTATGGTAATACCCGAAACTCCCAGGTCTAGTAATAACAGGGCTCTGGTCCGGTGGTGCTGTCAAGGGAAACTACAGCCATGTTCCTGCTAAGGGATTTTATTTTTACTTCTAGACTCACTAGGAAAGGCAAATAACTCCTATCTGAATATATATGAATGCCCAGTTTTTCTTTTTCTTTCTTTTTACTGATAGGTATATGAAACTAAAGTCACTTCAACATTAAAGCAGCCTTTTCCCAATGTGTCTGAACCCAACACAGTGAAATTTCAGAAGCACAGAAACAATCTTGAAGAGAGCAATGTTGAAAAAAATAGTATTATACCAAAGATGGTAAAATATGAAAATGAATTCTCTCACATCTTACACTTCAAATGCGATTGGAACGTCAAATAGAAGGCTTAATTCAACTCGGCACTAGGGGTCTGTTATTATTTTCCACTCAGCCTTGTGTAATAATCAGGATGTTAATCATCACATAGATAGGCATACAGTCTGAAAGGGCATAATTTCATTTTATGCATTTGAGTAATGTCACTTTAGAGAAAATCAGATAACAGGAAAACAAAGCAAGTAGAAGTAGAAAAGGAATTGTAGCTGAGAGCCTAGCACTGCTTCACATCCCTTGCTTCTCCATTTTTAAAAGTGAAGGCAAGTCTTTTCTTTCATGGAATATTAAAGGCTTTCTTTAAAATATATGGGAAATTCTAAATAGGCTTTTTACTAGAAATGACTGATCTTGGAGAATGCCTAGTTAAACTCCATATTATACAACCAAAGAAAGAAGACCAGAAAAGAGTGTAAATTGCTTAAGATCCCTCAGTAACTTTGGGCAAAGGAAGGTCTAGAACATAGATAGGTCTCTTGAATCAATTCTCTAGCCTCAGCCTATCCAATGTCTCCCCAAAGAATTTTCTTCTTGGGGCTCAGAGCCGGGGAATTCCCTCCTTGTTAGCGCAGACTGTAGTAATGGTGCGAAAACAGGAGTATGCTCAGATATTACACAGATGATGGACAGCTCATCAGAGAGCAGCAGTTCTTCCCCTAAGAGCTCTGCAAGTCCTCAGCCAGCATACGGCTCATGTCTGTGACTTATCTCCTTGGCTATAGGAGTAGGTGAGCAATACTTGTTCAGGTTTCATACTGCCCTTGATAATACATTTTCCTATAAGCAAAACTGCTTTTTTGTTTGGAATCCAATAAATGAGATTGTACTGAAAGTAAATGTGAGGATACAATCATGTGCTTACTCTGCAAGGGAATTTAAATGCTTGGATAATTTGACACAGTCCACATGACTAATTTGAATGCTTTCCAACATAATACCCAATCTCGGGTGTTAAATAACCCTAAAAACTTCCAATGATTAACTTAGCTTTGCTTGCAAGAACTTACTGTATTTTAAAATGGTTCAAATCTCTTCTTAAATTTATCAGCATTATTTTCTAGATGAATGTACGTACTTCCTTGGCCTCAGGAAGTTCTATGACATTTGGGCTCAAGACATATTCTTCTAAATGAAAAAATGAATGTTATAGTGATTTATTTTCATTAGGGAATGAATTTCTAAGTACAAAAAGATTACTGGTTTGCTTGTGGTGGCGATTACAATGAATCTTTTTAAGTAAAAAGGCATATCACTTTAAACATGGAAGGAAAAGCTA
Source organism: Craseonycteris thonglongyai (assembly GCA_004027555.1). Taxonomy (NCBI): domain Eukaryota; kingdom Metazoa; phylum Chordata; class Mammalia; order Chiroptera; family Craseonycteridae; genus Craseonycteris; species Craseonycteris thonglongyai. Next base: position 970 of record PVKE010002544.1, on the reverse strand, counting down.
TTGCCAAAAAATCTAAGAAAAGGAGTTGATAGAGCACGCACACACAGACACAGACACACACACACACACACACAGTTCTTTTTCTAATAAGTTACTTCCCTTAAGTCTCAAAAGATTGTGTAAAACTAGGTATGCCCAAAGCAGACCTACGGTTTTACTTCCTGAATAAGGAAAGTATAGAAAACAACCCTCAGGTCCAAAAATGTTGAAGATCAGATGTCTTTTGATCCCTTGCTTTAATCCTGTGTTCCTCCAAATGGTAAATCCAATTCCTCTTTTTCCATCTCCCATTAATAAAGAAGAATTCTAGTACAAATTTGGAAAAACAAGTTTCTTTTGGGGAATACTATCAGCATTAACATAAACAGGAGGAAGTCCACCTCCGCCATGCAATCTCCTTAGATTTCCTTGGAGCCCACGGTACTCTGCCCTCCTAAACACCTTCTACTTGGGCATGGAGCTTGAAGGTGCTCTCATGTAATTGTTCTCTTATCAATTTACATATGCTTTTTTTCTCTCCAACAGGCTTGCAAACTTCTAAGAACAAAAATTATAATTCATGCTTGCTCTGTGTGCCTTGTGGTACTCAGCAATTGTATCATGGAGACAAGTATGCAAGCCATACTAACCTGACTCAGAATCACACATCACTCTTTTCAGTCATCTCAGACCTTGAAAACACATCCAAATAGAGTGAGGGTATTAATTTAACTACAAAGAGTGAATTTACTCTTCGGTAGCACCCAGACAACTTTTGAACAGATCATTCACAATATTATATTGTGTACTGAAGACGCACAGTGGAAATACAAACAGTGACATTTGAAACATTAAATGTGTACACTCTGAGAGTAAATACAAAGAAAATAAAATGCCTCCTTCCTTATGAGTAAAAACATACGGTAACGTAGAAATTCTCAAACTGGCAAACTTTGGGGTAGCTCCTTTCTTGCAGCATTGATAGATGAGT
>PVKE010002543.1:45072-81790 GCA_004027555.1 Craseonycteris thonglongyai | reverse complement strand
GAACTGGGGGAGCTCCCAGTTCAGCATATGGTTCCGCACGGGCCGGGGCTGGGATTCGATCCTCGGTCCCCGGCGCTGCAAAGTGAGCGCTCAACCCACTGAGCCATCCCAGCTTCCCCACGTTTGTTTGTTTTTTTTATCTAGTAGTATGTTCACATTCATAGTGAACCCCAGGCATACAAGGAGGGCTTCGTGTTTGTTAAATGAATGAAGGCGAGGACATGAGTTCTGAGGGGTGCAGGTAATGGGAGTGGCCCATGGCGTGAAGGAGGTGGTTACTTTCCTTTTTTTTGCCAAATGAGGGAGTTGGACTAGACTGCCGGGAGCCTGTGAACCCGGGGTATCACTGCCTCTTCCTGCCTCCTTGTGTTTTTCTGGGACCAGGGTCTCCAGCTTCCTGTGGACATCCATCAGAGGCTGCGATCTCCCAGCACCCTCCTGCCCTGACGTTTCAGGGTTGGCTCTCATAGGCTCATATCCTTGATTTCTAAAGACCTGTGATGCTAACATTCCATGACCTTATTCAAGGCTCAGCAGCCACAGGGGTGCTGGCCCCAAAGACGGGAGTGGGAACCAGAGGGGTCCTTGGCAGGCTCAGCTTGGGGCCGGTCAGAGGGCTCTGTGGGGACATGGGAAAGGAAACGGCGGTATTATACGTGTCCTTTTCTTCCATGTATGTAAAAGAAAATGGATTTGAAGCAAGGATGACAGAATGTCTACAATTGTCAATGCTAGATATTGTACACAGGGCTGTTTATCACAGAGAGCTCTGTACTTTCCTGTATGTCAAACATGTCTTTAGAGATTTGGAGGCGGGCAGGACAGTGACAGCTTGTGGTTAGGAATGGAGAGACTGATTCTTGGGCCCCGGGGGACCCTGACATGGGGCATGCATCCTGTGTGTATACGGGTGGAGGGCATGGCTGGAGCCTGGCCCATTCCTGGAGCTGTCAAACCCCCTCTTCGGCCCTGCTCCCCCTTCCGAGGTCTCAGTTTCCCGCCTTCCTGGGGAGTGGGGAAAGGCTGCGAGGCCCCGCGCTGGGGGTGAAGCTAATTCATTAGTGACACCTCAACAAGGGCTGGGAGCCCGCAGTGCCAGTGTGATTCATCAACACCACAGCCTGCTGCCAGCTTGCGTGGGCCCGGAACGCCAGCACATTTTACCTGTACCCACTGAGAAGGGCCCAGTGGGAGGTGAAGGTACAGAGTCTACCCAGGGCAAGAAAAGGACTCAGAGAAAGAGGGCTGGTCCCCTGCGCCCTTGAACCCAGCAGCCCTGTCGGGCTAGGGCTGGAGTTCACCTGCTGCTCTTGGCCCTGCTGGAGTGGTGAGGGGGGCTGGCTGGGGCTCCTGCTCTCCTCCACAGCAAATGTTCCCTTGGGGGAACTGCTTGAGGAGCAGAGGGGGGTGTTTATCCTGTCCTGTCAGCCTGGCTGGGTTTTCCCCAGTGTTCTGGTCTCTGAGGTAGCACTCGCCAGAGGTTTTCCCAAGCGAGTAGAGGGGAGAGCATCGGATAGGGGCCTCAGTGACGCTTGGAAGGAGCTTGGAGCCCCTTTGGTTGGGGCTCAGGTCCTCCTGCACCCCAGGTCTTGTATCTGGGCTCCACTTCATCTCTGCCTGGATCCCCTACCTCGTTCTGAAGCCCCCCTTGTGTGGTCCATCTCCACCCCCAGAGAGGGGTCCGTGGCTAGTCCCTGGCTCAGAGCAATATCTGCTTCTGTGTCCCCTGTTCCCTGTTGAGCCCATGAAACCCCTGGCTCGATTACAGCAGCTATTGCTCTGCTCTTTTGTTCCTTCATCCCACACACATACTCGTTTACGGAGTATCCGAGCAAAATTAGTTAGAAGCAAAAAAAAAAAAAGGTACATGTCTATGAACTTCAAGAACAGGCAAAACCGATCCATGCTGATAGAAGTCAGGATCGCAGGCATTTGTGGGAGGTGGGACTTGTGCACGAGGGAACTCAGTGATGGACATACTGCAGGGGTGTTCGTTCACAGTTGCCAACCCAACACCTGCCATCTATGCATTTCACTGGATGTAAAGTTTGCCTTCATTTTTAAAAGTGTTACAAAGTTTCATTGAATACTTACAATCTGTCAGACCTGGGGCCATCAGAGGAGACAAGCTTGCCTGCCCCGTGCAGCTTATATCACAAGGGGGTGTGGTTCTCATCCTGATGCTGCATTGGCCATTGCTCTCTGCCCTTCAGCTAGCCTCTCTCTGCACCCGCAGGGGGAAGGGGAGTGGGGGTGGGTCTGAGAGCAGGAATTGTCCAGAGCCCTGTCCCTTCAGCCTACATGGTCACAGGCAGGAGGAAGGAGGCTTGGAGCCTGCCAACTTGGCTCCCGTCTGTAACCTCTGCTCTCAGTGCAACCTTAAGCACGTGCCTAATCCCTCTGGGGCCACCTTCCTCATCTGTCATCTGGGATTAATAATGCCTTTCTTGTCGTTTTGACATGAGAGTTAGAGGCTCTGCTGTGAAGAAATTCACCGCCAGAGGTAGAGTCATTGTCATTGCCACTTATTGGTGTGGTACACGGTGAAGAGCCCAGGCTGGAGAGTCACACTGCCTGGTTTTAAATCCTAGCCACTCATCAGCCAGTAGGGTGACCTTGGGCAAGCCACCCAGCTCAAGTCAAACCTCTCCCTCCATCTCCCCATCTTTGAAACTGGGGCAACGCGAGTACCTACTCCATAGGCACGTCCACGCAGTGCTCTCAGTAGTGCTGGGCACACAGCAGGCAGGCTCTCAATAGATGGGAGCCAGTGTTTCTTCCACGAGGGCTCTGAAAGGGAGGGGGAAGACGGGGGCGTCGGGGGGAGCATGCGCAACAGGAGGAGTCACAGATTGGAAGTGGTCATTGTTGGTGGCGCTCAGCGGCGTGTCCCACTCCTCTGTCCACCACAGGCACGCAGACTTTGAGCGTAGCTGGGGGGACGTGGCAGAAGATAAGTGTGCAAGTGCACTAACGAGGAACCTGCTGGGCACTGAGGGTGTCCCGGGCGGGGGAGGGGGGCGGAGCCAAGCCCCGATTCCTCTGCTGTAACCCACCTTGAAAAAGAAAGGGCCAGAAAGTTTCACTGTTCCGAGTTACTCTCTCCCGAAGCGACTCTGGCGGGGACAATGGTCACATGCCGCTGGACATAGTGGTTGGCAGTAAACCGCAACCCTCAGTCCCTCCTCGAGAGAACCACGTCTCCAGAGTTGTGGGTCGCTCGCCGGCAGTTTGCTCGGTCCTCGGTCCCTTCTTGGACTTGCCGGGCCGGGTGCGCACGACAGCACACCCAGCCGCTGGCCACCTGGCTGCGGGTGTGGGCAGCGCCGGACGCCGGGTCTCTGCTGGCACGGAGCCGGGCTTGTCAGGCATGGACCTTGGGTTCCCCGGGCTCGCGCTGGCTCCGGGGCGGGTCGGTTGGGCTGGTGGGGGGCCGGCCGGGGCGCCGGGACCTCGCCTGGGGCGCACCGTGGCCCCGCCCCACCCCGCCCTCCCTCCGCCTCGTTCGCAGCCCCACGCGCGGGGAGTTGCCAGGGCGACGGGTCGCTTAGCTGCGAGTCAGCGCGGAACGGAGTCAGTCCGCCACCGGCGGAGGGAGCAGGGGAGGCCAGAGGGAGGGCGGCGGCGAGCGGGCGCGCGGCGGCGGCGGCGGGGCTGCAAGCGGGGAGCCTCCCCCCGAGCCCCGCACGGCCCCCCTCCCGGCGCAGGGCAGGCCGGGGCGGGGGGGCCCGCAGCCGGAGCGGCCTCGGCCCCCGTCGGGGAAACCAGGGGGGCCGCCCAGTCGGAGCGATGCCGGGCGGCGGCGGCCCCGGCCGGGGCCCGTGACCATGGGCATCGCCGAGTCCACGCTGGATGAGCTGCCGTCGGACGCGGAGGAGCAGCTGCGCCACGGCGAGCAGCAGCTGGAGCTGAGCGGGCGGCGGCTGCGGCGGCTGCCCAGCGCCGTGTGCGCGCTGAGCCGCCTGGAGAAGCTGTACGTGAGCGGCACGGGGCTGCGCGAGCTGCCCGAGGAGATCGAGGAGCTGCGCGAGCTGCGCATCCTGGCGCTCGACTTCAACAAGCTGGAGCGCCTGCCCGACGGCCTGTGCCGCCTGCCGCGCCTCACGCGCCTCTACCTGGGCGGCAACCGGCTGCTGGCGCTGCCCAACGACTTCGCGCAGCTGCAGAGCCTGCGCTGCCTCTGGATCGAGGGCAACTACCTGCGGCGCTTCCCGCGGCCGCTGCTGCGCCTGGCGGCGCTGCAGTCGCTGCAGATGGGCGACAACCGGCTGCGCGCGCTGCCCGCCGAGCTGCCGCGCATGACGGGCTTGCGCGGCCTCTGGCTCTACGGCAACCGCTTCGAGATATTCCCGCCCGCGCTGCTGCGCATGGGCCGCCTGCACATCCTCGACATGGACCGCAACCGCCTGGGCGGCTTCCCGGACCTGCAGCCGCTGCGCTCCCTGCGCGTCTTCTCCTACGACCACAACCCGGTTACTGGGCCCCCACGCGTCGCCGACACTGTCTTCCTCGTGGGCGAGGGTGCCGTCGAGCGCATGGCAGAGCGCGACGAGCCCATCCCCCGGCCGCCACCCCGACGACCTGTGCGGGCCTTTGAAGACGATGAGGAAGAAGACTTGCTCATAGGGGGCGGTGGCTCCAGGGCTCTGGCCGCCCCCGGGGGCAGCCTCCGCGCGCTGGAAGCCGCCCCAGGACTGGGCACCTGAACGTGGGCTCTGGGTGATGGGCTTAAGCCGCTCTGGGAGCAGGGTCTCTGGTCAGGTCCGTGAAAGCGGGGGACAGAGGAGGGGCCCCTTTGGGCGAGCTGCAGGGGACAGGCAGGCCTGGGTAGTAAGACTGCTTCCTGGCTGGACTTTGGGCAGTCGTCAGACCAAGAAGTCCTGGTTCGATCCAGTCCCCTGGACGTCTGTCCTGTCTCTGGTAGCATCACTGACAACACAGTAGAAGTGCCAGCTCTCTCCTGGAACCAGGGCCCGCGCTGTCTGCAGATTCGTCACCTTGGCTGAGTCTAGATGCCCAGGGCGCCCACCAACCAGCCTCCCTCCTGCTGGAGGTGGGCTCTCCTAGATGGGCCTTTTCTGGTGCCGGAGCCGCTACCTCTGGGTGGACTGCTCGCCCGTGTGAGGCAGGACTTCTCTCCAAGGAGGGCCTGGCCCAGGGGCAGGGATGTGGAGGGGCCGGTGTCCAGGACAGAAGTGTGAACCGGATTGGGGCCCCAACACCGGCAGCCCTCCCGTGGGGCTCACCGTGCATACCTCCCTCCTCAGGCCCCCTAGAATCTGTATGGAGAAGAGGGGCTCAGGAGTCAGGCTCTACACCTCTGTCTTTCCCTCCGTTCACGTCTCCCCGCGTGTGCCTGGACTCTTGCTGGGAAAGAACTCTCTGCCTCCCTTGCCCACGACCTGACCCTTCCCGCTGTCAATTTTGAAAAGAAGCCACTGTGCCTCTAGGCCTCCCGTGCAGAAGAGAGGCCCTGTGCCCTGAGAGGCTGCCCCAGCGCCTCGCCCACTGCCTGCACTCTCCATTCCCTTAAATGGGCACAGTCAGGGTGGCTGGCACGGCATGGGGCATGGGACCAGCACGGCGCGCCTCCACTCTGTCACCAGGGACGGCCTCAAGGGGGTGAGGGGCGGAGCCTCGCTCTGCAATTCCCAGGCCTTTCCCATCCAAGCAATAATGGGAGGGGGGGGGCAGGGACACTCAGGGACACTGTCAGGGGCCCCACGTGGTCGTGTTTTCTTTGGGAAGAAGAAGAAAGCTAGCTGTAAACATAAACTCCGTTTCTTGGAGAAAGAATGTGCCTTTCCCACATGCCTGTTTATTTATAAGCCCAGAGTGCACTGGGTCCCCTGGCTGTGGGGACCCTGGTCTCCCACTGCCGCTGCTCTGTGCCTGTGCCCCAGCCCTGCGTTAGACTGGACCGGCCAGCTCTTGGGTTCTGTCTGGGGAACAATTGTTCCCCATCACCAGTGGTCCCGGATCCCGCTGTGTCCCTCTCTGCCTCCCAGCCCCCCACCTTCCTTGGCCTCCCCCAGCTTAATTCTCAGGCCCCGACTCTTCGTATGCTTTGGAGTCTCCCTCAAGCTGGGCTGACCTTTTCCTCTTCTGTCACTGGTACTGACCTCTCTGCGACCCTATTCTTTCCTCCCTCTGTTTTCCTCTCTTTTTATTCAGTCATGGGATTACTTACTCCTTGTTCAGGAACAAAATGCATATCTCTATGGCTATATATATCACAGATTTAAAGAAAGAAAGTTGTAAACGCCAGCTGAGGCCCATCCCCCATGAGGATGCTGCGTGGCCACCATCGCCATGGCAACAGGGCTGATGTCATCCCAGGCCCGAAGGTCAGGCCTGGCCCAGCAGCTCTGAGCCTGGGTTAGGAGCAGTCAGCTTGCCAGTGAGAGGCCTTCGAATGGACGGGAAGAGTGGTGGTGGGGGGGGGAGGACTGGCGGCAACTTCCTTCTTCAGGAGGAAGCAGGGTCTATGGTTGCTGCAGATGTCCCTCCCAGGGTCCTCAGGTGCCCGACTCCTCCCAGGGCTTCACCAGGGCCAGTGGGTCTCAGATCACTCAGGTGGGGTAGGCGTGGCAGCAGACCAGAGACTCTTTGGACCCCATGATACATGTCATGACATTGGGGACGTGTCCCTGGTCCTGGAACCACAAGGCATGGGTCCCAGTTCTACTTCTGTTATTGACGGACTGACCTTGAGTATGTCGGCCCCCTGGGCCTCAGTTTCTCCATCTACACACAAGGGCTGGACTTATTTAGATCTGATGTTGCAGCTCAGGACTCCATGCAGCCTGGTATTTGTGCATCTTCCCCTCGTGCACATCTTGGATGTGGGGGCTGCTGTGGGGGAGCCACGGTCACCCGGGAATAATAACTCCTGGCATGGCCAGCCCAGGAGCCCTTCCTCTCTCTAATTCATTCCCGAAACCTCTTCCCCTGCTGCGTTTGCCCAGAACTCTAGGGCGAGGCAAAGGCCCCTTAACAGTCCCTCGGGGCTGTCCTGAGGCCTGGTCCCTGGCTTTGCTACCAGCTTACCTGCCACCAGTTTGCTTCAAGTGCTGCTGCCGCCTGGCTTGAGAACATGATTGGGGGGCTCCATCTCTACGCGGAAATGGGGGAGACTGGGGTGGGGCCGTTGCCAGGGACAGCTGGGCCTCACAGCTCCCCTCTGTGATGAAGAGAGCACTGTATCAGGAGTCCTGGCCAGCCCCCAACCTGCCTGTGACTTCTCTTTGGGCTTAGCGGGAGCAGGGAAGAGCGGAGACAGGTTTGGAGGGGCACTTGTAACAATTGCGTGTGCCAGGCATGCAGGGCAGAGGCCAAGAAGTCAGCAGATCAGAGCAGGGAGGCAGACCGTGGGGACTGGGAGGACAAAGTCCCAGGGAGGGAGTGATTTCGGGTAAATGAGAAGCAGGCCTAACCCAGCGCTCACCCCCGGGGTCTCCTCTGTCCTTGGCTGGGGGTCCTGCTCTTCCTCCCTCCTGGGGCTTCCTGGCCCGCAGAGCAGCTTTATTACCGCACTGCCCCTCTTCCTGCCCACCCTCAGGGCTTGGGAAAGTAAGAACAGGGCCCTGGGGAGCTGGGGCCCCTACCCAGAAGCCCCCGCCTGCCTCCAAAGCCACCGCATGGGCTTGCTCAGCCGTCTGTCCCAAAGCTTCCTTAAGACACCGGGGCACTGTTGTTCTGAGGATGGACATTTATTAGCACACTCAGGTGTGCCACACAGAACACGTATTCAGACAGGGATCCCTGCCCAGGGGGGCTCACAATCTAAACAAGACACAACACATACACACAGGACACAAACACAGGGGAGGGGGGCATCTTCAAGGGACACAGGTGGTCAGGGGAGCCACGGGCTGGGGCGCACAGCGTGTTCAAGCGTTGTCCTTTGGGGTGTCTTTGTGGGGGAGGCAGAGGGCAGAGGAGAGCAGGGTGTTGCCCAGGACGGCCTTTCAGAAAACAAGGAGTCCAGGGGGGACTTGCAGGAGGACCTCAGCAGGCTGTGGTCTCGGGCACAGGGAGGGAGGGGCGATCGCTGAGAGGAGTCATGGATGAAGAGACCCAACGAAGCAAAGGCCCAAGAACGAGGCAAGAAGTCCAGGAGAGGCTGTCACCTCTGCCATGGTGAGCTGTCCCTGCTTTCAGGCCCAGTTTTCCGGAGCCATTTTCCCAGAAAAAAACTGAACAGAGATTCTGGCAAGGGGCACGCCGGAGGCTACTTACCTGACCCTGGGGCTCTGTCCAATCTCTGGGACAGAGATCAGAAGACCAAAGAAATAGCCACCTTTTCACCGGACGTTTAAACCAGGCTGTTAGAAATGGGCGGGGCAGGAAGGGGAGGATGGGCAGCTTCACATGGAGGTACTTAGTGCAGCTCGAAGAGGCAGCTGCCCGCCAGGTGCTGGGGAGGCGCGATGGCCCCCCTCACTCTGGAGTGGGGCAGGAGCCAGCAGGTGACACGTGGCAACGGAGGGGCACCCGTTGCCTCTGTGCCTGTAGCAGAGGTAGCACCTTCCTTCTGAAGTACCCTGAGAGCTGCCAGGCCTCGGCTTCCCCTGGCGGTGTGGGAAGGGAGGGAGAGGGGCTGGAATGGTTTATTGCTCCTTCGCGGTCAGAGGGAACTGAGACTGGAAGGACAGAGCTTCCCTGGGGCCACAGTGGCTACAGAGGGAAGACACTGGGGTCCAGCTGGATCAGGCTGGGTCTGGCCATGGGCCAGGAAAAGGGAGAGGGGAGCCATAGGTTCAGCCCACAGAGATGGAGGCCCGCAGGGACCAGGGAAGATGGGGGCACGCTGGCTTGAAGCCATGGTGGCCCAGCCAGAGCTTCAGGTAGTGGTGGGAAGGTGCAGGGTCTCCCTTGGGTTTGTCTGACCTGCCTGGGAGGGTGGTGAGGCTTCTTCCCTGGGCCGTTGGAATGGGTGAGCTACAGGGGTACCTTGTCAGACCCCAAGGAGACTCCACTCCCAACAAGCCTGGCTTGGGGCCTGAGTGGGAAGGTGCGGCTGCTCCCTTGCTTTTCTGGGCCGCTGGTGGGCTGATTTGCTACATCTGAGGCTGGGCTGGAAGGGCCTCATCACCAGTGAAGACAAATCTCCAAGGTAACAAATAGAGGGGAGACTTGGCCCCAGGCTCCCCTCCCCCAGCTGCCTCTCCCCCCGGGGGGAGATGAGGGAGGGCTGGGACCCACGGATGAAACAGCCGAGGCCCTGCGTTTCCACGATCCTTTATTAATCAGAATGGGCCTTGCCGTAGAAAGCAGGGCCCAGTCCCACAAAAATAATGATTTTGCAAAGAGGAAATCTTGCTGGCTTACAGGGTGCGTGTGGTGGAAAATTTTTGTATGGTTCTTTGTTTCCTGTGTTGTTTTTTTTCTTCAGTTTTTCTGCAGTTCTTTTCGCTGTAAATTTTTTGTGACACTGGGTTTTTGTTTTTTTTATAAAACACTTGCACTCAAGGACTCAAACACAATACAAACAATGGTCACCAACCCCCACCCCTGGGGCCCCAGCAGGACTGGGGGCTCTGGGGGCACCCCTTGGCTTTTTGTTGTGGCTGTTTTCCTGGCGTCTGCCGCCGATGGGCAGGTGCGGGGTCCTGGGGAAGGTGGTATTTGTACAGCAGTTCCATGGGGGAGATGGTCACAAGAAAGGGTACCTGAACAAGATAACGACTAAGTCTAGGGCGCCCACAAAGACGGCAGATGACACTCGTGGAAGGACCTGGGACACAGTGTAGAAGAGACAGATAGGCCCAAGCCGGCCTTGGCTCTCTCTGGAGGCCTGGGGATGGGGGAGGGGGGCCTTGCTTCCAAGCTACAGTATTGATACTTTGCTCACGGGTAGCACCTTCAAAGTTCTCCTGCCTTGACCCTCCCCCAGGTCAGGTGACGGCGGCCTCACAACCTCCCCTATGAGGTAGGTGAAGTATTATTACCATCATTTTACAGATGGGGAAACTGAGGCCCCGGGAGTGTGGGTGACTCGCCCAAGGTCCTGGGATGGTGGCAGGGCTCTGGTGCCCTCCCCCACCCTCAAGTTCCCCCATTCCCTTTTCTCCTGTACCTCCCCGCCCTCACCCCATACCACCTGCCTCCTCCCGTGCGTGCCCACCTGGCCCTTGGCCCACCACCTACCACCCCTGGACAGTGTCCCAGGCGCGCATCTGCAGGCTGGGGAACCCTAGGAGGGTTTCTCCAACGTGCCTGGGGGGCTTCGACTGGGAACAGACTCCACCCGCAGATACTCTCTGCAGATGATTGGCTAAGAGCCCCGTAGGCGGGGCTCCAGGAAAAAGGGATGCAATTCTGCTCACAAATTGGTTCGACCCCCGGGGCGTCTGCAGCCGGGGACAGGGCCTGGGGCGGGGCTCGCTCACTCGCTCTCCTCCCGCCTCTCCTCCCGACGGGTGGAGGGACAGCGGGTTGCCTCTGCCTCTCAAGACAGCACCGTCTCTTTGTTTCCCCACAACCTCCCGAGTCTCTGCCCTCCTGTCCCCGCTGGGGGGCTGGTCCCCAGCCTGCCCCATAAGGACGGTGCAGTTGGGGCAGACCCCCCCACCACCACCATTTTAAACAAAGCTACAATAGAGAAAAATTTGGATTTACAAGGAATGTGGGTGACTGCTGTACATTAGCACTTCTCACTCTACAAAATAACTCACCTACTTTGTATGATATTCCTCAAGATCTTAGGGGAGGGGTGGGGACGCGGGGTGTGACATTCAAGGTAAGAGAATTTTGATTCCAGCAAAAAATGTGACCCGTCTACAGCACAGAGCAGAAGGCTCAGCTCAGGGGTAAGCCTACTGAAGGAAAATGGTTCCTAGATGCCTATGCTTTTGCCATGCTCTGTAAATGGGGACCCTGGCCAGAGTCTCCTTTCCTGGGGTGTCAACTTCATCTGGGGTAGAACTCTGGTCCGAGCCCGCGGTCACAGACTGCGGTCTCCGGGCGCCACCTGGCGGCCTGTGCCGGGAATGTCAGGCCCAGGCTCGCGGGGAGGTTGTCACCAGCGGTTTCCTATCAATCTCAGGACCGGCGTGGGGAGGAGCGGGCTTAAAACAGGGATCAGCCCGAAATCAGCTGTCTCCAAGGGGGACCCAGCTCCAGGATCTGTAACAGCTGAGGTGGAAAAACCACAGCTTCTTTGTGTGGGGCAACAACCTCAGGACTCAGAGTCCCGGCGTTTTCCCTGCTTCCTCTGCTGGAAGAGGGGTAGAGGGAGCTGCTCTGAGGGGCTGGGAGCAGTGGGGAGGGCAAGAAGACATTCCTGGAGAAGGCTGGGAGATGCAGGAGCAGAGGCCACGCCAGGGAGGAAAGGGAAGGTCTGTGAGCATGGAGGATGGAGGGGTGGAGCACAGACAGGGAGAGCTGAGGGAGGGGAGGGAGCTGGGAATCATGGAGCTGGGGTAGGAGATCTGGGAAGGATGAGGATGTTAGGAAAGAGAGCTAGAGGGGGCTTGGGACCCCGAGAAAGAAGGGAGCAGGCGACTCCTCATGGGGTGTGATGCACACAGTAGGTGCCTGAACGGTATGGAACAATGTATAAGAGATGAAATTGCGGGGGAAGGAGAACTGGAGGCAGAGAGGGGAGCAGGGGAGGCAGAGAGGGGGCAGGAGGGGGGTGGGGGTGGGGTGGCGGGAGGCAGCCTGGTTCTCAGCCCAGCTCCTGTCTGCCCGCTGCCCCACTCACCCCTCACCTGCCTCTGCTCTCCCAGCCCTGGCTCAATGCATTTTCCTCTCTGGGCCTCAGTGCTGCCTCTTTCATGAAACCCTGCCCTCTGTTCTCTCAGCACTACTGGCCTCAGAGGACAGGGAGTGTGAGCGCCTCACCCTCCCACACACACACACACAAACACACACGTGCGTGCACACACGGTGGACACAAGTACACAGGGCTGCAGCTCCAGGACCCCAGAGGGTCTTATACCATCCTTGGCGTTCAGGGCCCAGCCGGCACCTGAACCTGCCCTGGGACAGGCCTTCCCAGCCAGGCCGGGGCCAAGCGCTTGGCCTCCCCACTCCTGGGCCCAGAACAGGGGGCTGGGGAGGGGGCAGCCTCTCTCCCCTCCAGGCACTGCCTTAAAGAAAACGGGGGACCATGCCCACCTGGCGGGCCTCTGGAGGGATCTGTCTGCCCATCTGGCCCTCACGCTCTCCCCCACTTCTTTAGTATCAGCAAGTCAGGAAGGAAAAGGGCAAAGCAGGAAAATGGCTCCCAGAGCCCCTCCCCCAGGTGGGAATGGTGGAGGATGGGGCTGCTGTTTTCTAGAGATGGGGCCCAAGTGATCCCTGGGACCCCTCCCTGGACAAGCCGTCGGGGTCCACCCCTCACCCGTGGCAGGGGGGCCAAACCCGGCGTTGTGCATAAAGTGGTGAGGGTATGATGGGGAGCCAGGCCCTGAGCCCCCTGGGCCTCCCTCCGCCCCATTCAGGCCTTCAGCTGGTGCCACTGGGCCACGGGCTGCCGGGGACGGGCAATCATGTCCTTCCAGTGCTTCACCTCCCCGGGCCCGCTCTTCCAGGACAGGTAGATCTGGGGAGAGAGGGAGGACAGCGTCAGCGGCACTGTCTCCTGCCCCCACCAGGGGGTCACCCTCCCACTCCACAGTGACAGCCTCACTTGTGATCACAGGGACTAGGGGGCCTTTGTATGCAGGGACAACCTACTCCACAGAGGCCCCCTCCCCCGGCCCGCCTACCCTAGTACAGAGGCCCCCTCCCCTGGCCCGCCTACCCTAGTACAGAGGCCCCCTCCCCCGGCCCGCCTACCCTAGTACAGAGGCCCCCTCCCCTGGCCCGTCTGAATCAGACTCCTGCCCTGTTTTGCAGCAGGGGGGAGGGATTGAAGGGGGTGAGGACAGGGGTGAGGGGCACATCTCTGCCATGTCTTTCCCTGCCCTACCTATTGGGCAACTACCTTTCCTTAATTACAATAGCTCCTAGGCACCACCTGGGCACTTCCTACACGCCGGGCACTTCCTACACGCCAGGCACTGAGCTAGGGGCTCTATACACATAGATTGTCAAATCCTGACCGGTGAGGCCAGTACCTTATCCCCATTTTACAGATGGAGAGACTAAGGTGCCGAGAGTTAAGAAGCTTACCTGTAGTCACAGAACTCCTAAGTGGTGCTGAGGGAGTTAAGTCCAGGTCTCTGAGCTCTATGCTACCCGCCCCATCCTGCTGGCTTCTGTGCTGGGGGCTTCACAGCGGCGTGGGGCTGCATATATGACCCCCCTCCAGCGCCCCCCACAGCAGCTGACCCAAGCCTTGTGATTGGTAGCTGGCTAAGAGCACAGGGCTCCCTAAGCTACTCAGGCCAAAGTCAGAACAAACTCACCTCTGCCTTGCTTCAGCTGACAGGAGGTAAGACTGTTACAAAAGGAGCTGTGATTGGTATCTAAGGAACACCCAACTCCAAAGGCTATGTACGCTTCAGAAGAGCTTAGCCGTAGATATAAGGGGAGACCCAAAGAAACCGGAATTATCTTCTGGGAGGCGGGCTCCTTGTAATGCAGGCTTCCCTGGCTAAGCAGGGATTCTAGGAACCCATCTGCACCTGTACCTGCTGGCATTGGGAGAGGCTGCACTCGGCTTCAGTGCATCGTTTCTGGAGACTTTCAACACATTTGTCCATTTCACGATGGACGATTTACATGAAGAACGTGCAGCGTGACAACACAGCTGCCCACATGGCGCTGAGTGGTCAGCAGTTTTTGACCAACACCGGCCTGACTCCTGTGCCCCACCCTCCTTATTCACCAGATCTCAGATCTCACCCCGAGTGCTTTTTTTTCTTGTTTCCCTGGATGAAAAAAGTCCTCAAAGGGAAACGTTTTGCTGATGTGGAAGAGGTGAAACAAAAAAACGGCGGAAGCACTGAAAGGCATTAAATCGACAAGCTCAAAAACTGTTGAGCGGTAGAAAAGGCATCTCAATAGGTGTACTGCATCCACCGAAGAGAGTGCTTGGGAGGCGAGTGAAGTTTAAACATATGTAAGAATAAATACGCCATGTTTTGTAAACATATTCCTGTGATTTTGGGGTCCTTCCTCGTACGGTTACTTGGCCCTAGGCCTGACCTGGTCAGAGGGGCTCCGCAGGCCCCTGCCCCACTCAGAACATATGGTCCCGCAGGGGTGTGGGTGATGTTGTCCCGGGGAACTGCCTCACCCCTGGGCCTTGCGAGATGGCAAGCAGAGCCGTTCCTTGAGACAGCTACCCTTCCCTTCCCCCTGCCCTGACCACTGGCTTCCTGCACTGCTCCTGGTCACACCTCCATGTCCGAACGGGTGGACACACATGCCCTTAGTAGGGACGTTTCAAAAGTTAACTTTTATTGTAACCGTAGTTAATGTATGAGGATTTTCCGGAAAGTATCCAGCCATATCATAGGACAAATACAGGCATTTATGGCTGGGTTTTTTTCTGGACAGCCCTTGTATACGTTTCACGGTGCCTTATTTTAGGAGGAGGACATGAGGCTCCCGAAGGTGAGGACTATTAAGAGGTAGGGCTGGGGGCTGGACACCGGCTGGCTGACTCCCGAGCCCACACTCTCAACACTAAAGCATAAATAAACACAGGAACAGATGTTTCAAAGAAGACACATGGAAGGGTTTACGGTGCGGAAGCACCTCTGGGAAAGACTCAAGGCCAGGCATGGCTAAGACATGAGGAAGAGAGGCCACATCTCAGGCAATTTTACACCACCCGGTGGAAGCGCTGTAGGGTCAGTATCAGTATTAGTAGCTCCATTTTACAGACGGGAACATGGAAACTCAGAGAGGCAAGTGACTTGTCCAAGTGCACACGGCTAAGCCAAGTGTGTGGATCCTGACTGCAGCTCTCGAGGTCCTCACCCCAGAGGGTCTTGTCCAGAAAATGGTCTTTCTGGGATCCAGGGCACTTCTTCCTCCCATTTCCTTCTCTTGCTGCCTTTCCAACGGTCTGTCCTCAGCTAAGTGATCTACAAAATGACACTTAGGGAGGCTCCCAACCAGTCCTCGCCTTTTCATAGGAAACAGAGGTCCAGAGAGGGGAAGGGACTGGGCTTCCCCCTCCCGGTGTACAGCCCTGAGCTTGGCCACCAGCCCTGTTGCGGCTTGTAAGGACAGACGCTTGTCGGGCACCAGCTGTGTGTGCCACCACACCTGCATGTCCCTACCTTGCCAATGACGTCGTTGCGGCTGAGCTTGTCCTTGTCCATGACAGTGATGATGATGGTCGTCTCCCGCAGCTTCTCCGTGGGGATATCGAAGGCAAAGGACTCGTTGAAGATGGGGTTCAGGTTCCTCTTCATCGTCACCGTCTTCTTCTTCTCTACCCGCTTGTCCTTGTACATCAGCCACACCTTCACGTAGGGGTCTGGGAAGGAGGGCAGGGGTCAGAGGGGCAGCGGGGGCACCCCGGGAACCCCCTCTCTCTCCAGGTGTGGAGGAGCTGTGTGCTTCCTGCAGAGGGTCAGGAAAGCCCCAAGCAAGAATGAGGGGGTTCTGGGGGGGGTGGTCCCATGAGTGGAGGAGCTGGAAGGGACCTCAGCCATCACCCAGTGCCCTCCTGTGAACATGAGTGAGGGAACTGAGCCCCAGAGAGGCCAGGGCTCGCCCGAGGTCACAGACAAGTAGTGTCAGAGCCGGGGTTGAAGTCAGGTCTCCCCACCAGTGACCCCATCTTCCTGCTTCTGGGAGGGACCGAGCCCCAGATGACAATGACCCAGAAGCTGCTCCAAAGGGGCCCACTAGGGGCTCCAGGGTAGAGGAGCTGAGACCGGAGGTGGGGCGAGGGGCACAGAGTGGACCCTGCTGTCCCCATCCACCCTGATCTGCGTGTCACCAGACCCCCCCAGCCTGGAGGAGCCCCAGCACCTGACGTGCCCCCGATGTCCATGGCTTTGAGGTTCCGGGCTTTGATGATGTTCACGATGATGGAGTTGGCAGAGGGGTTGTAGCAGAGAGACAAGAGCAACTCCCCTCGGCTCCCCTGGGAGGGACAAGGGGAGGGGTGAGGCTGGGCAGTAGGGGCCGCTCCCCTCATAGCTCCTCAAAGAAAGAGCAGGCGGGGTATAGGGACCAGGCAGTGGGAGTGGTTGTTGAGCGCTCTGGCTGGCCCCCTGCCCCAAGCCCCCTTCACCCTGACCTGGGGGCTTCACCCCCTTCTCTGTCTGCCTCTTCTGTCACACTTGGTCTCCCCTTATCTGTGTGCCCCTGCCCAGGGTCCCTGATCCCCCACCCATTTCCTGAACAGCCCCAGGTTCTTTATCACAGCTCAAGCAAGTCCCCCCAAGCGCCAAGCCCCAGTGTTGAGACCGCTGGGGGGGATTCAGTGGCCCCCTCCCCGCCAGGGGCCCTTGGCTGGGGCCTTACACTCCCATCGCTGCATGGCTTCAGATCCTTCCAGAAGGTCTGCATCTGGGTCAGGTCCACCTTGTTGAGGGGGATGGACACCTCGCCGATGGGGTCGTTGCGGCTGAAGCGGTCATAGTCCAGGACCTGGAGGTAGAGGACTCTCTGCACCACCTTCTCGTAGGGGAAACCTAGGGGACAGACAGTGCAGGTGAAGCGGCATGGGGGGCCCACCCAGGCGCAGCAGGCCACCCCGAATCCAGACCGTCCGGAAGCCCTAGCGGGAGCTGTCACCTCTGTATCTCGACCGTTCTCGGAGGTGGACGGTATCTTGTCCTTTTTACAGACGAGGAGTCTGAGGCTCAGGTGGCGAAACTCGCTTACCCCAAATCTCACAGCTATTATAATAAAGAGCAGAACTGGGGCCCTTCACTCACTCCCTGGTCGTGGGTCCCTCTCGGTGGCTGGGCCTCAGCCCTCTTGCTCCCCCGGCAGCCCTGCCACCGCCAATCATCCTGAGGCATGACCTCAACAGGCTTACGGCTGTCCTCTCTCCTCTCCTGTCCCCTCACTTCCAAGCCACCGGCACCTCTTGCCTAGATAGTCACAAGCGGCTCCCAACCACCCTCTCCGTGTGCTCGCTTCCTACAGCCCATTCTCAACACAACAGCAGGAGTGAGCTTTTAAAAATAGAAATCACATCATGATACTCCTGCTTAAAGCCTCTCAGCAGCTCCCAGTGCACTTAGAATAAAAGCTGCGCGCCTGGCCTTGGCTTCAGCTCCTTCCACAACTTGGCCCACTATCCTCTCCCAGCTTGTCTTATGACCACTCTTCCCTCAATGGCCGGGCCCGGCCCCGCCAGCCTTCTGCCAACCTTCCAGCACCAGCGTGCCGTCCTCTATCCCGACGTCCCCAGTGGGGTCGGGTCCCCTGCGACATACGCTAGCGCTCTCCTTGTCCCAGGCCGTGTCCCAGGCTGTCCCAGAGATTTGTCTGTTTCCTTGAGTCTGACACTTTCACGAGGCTTAGGGTTTCCAGGAAGGCAGCTCTGTCCTCAACCACCGGATCCCAGCGTCTAACACCGTTTCTGGCACGTAGTAGGCACTCGATAAGTATTTGTTAAGTGAATCAATAACTGAATAAATGACTAAGTGCCGGCGAGAGGGCCTGACGGAGCAGCAGGAGTATGCTAGTGTGAGGCTGGAGCTGGGGCTAGCGGGAGGACCAGGCTGAGGAGCTGCGACAAGAAGGAAAAGGTACCAGGGAACCGGGTTGAAGCTGAAGTCACTGGGCCTTGGGAAGCTGAGTTGCGGGAGGGGCCAGCCTGGAGGCCTGAGGGGGTCAGATCCTGAACCAGGGTGTCAGGAGGAAGGAGACAGGACTCGTAACACCTAGGTTCCACAGATGGAGAAGGTAAAGTGCTCTGGAGGGTCCCAGAGATGCCCACCTAAAGCACAGGGAAGGCTCTGCCAGGGGCAGGTACAACGGAAGAGGAAGTCCTATGTCCCCTGAACCTGTAGCCTCTAAATTCTTTCAGGGCCCTTTCCTTGTATTGCAGGGCAGTATGTCTTGCTCATCTTGGAATCCCCCTAGGAACCATACCCTGGTGACCCTTGGCATCTATTCCAGTGAAATGCATGAGGACAAGCATTCTGGAAATGTTTGAGCTTCCAAGAGGTCCCTGCACCTGAGTTAGCTCTTTTCAACACCAGAGGAGTCAGTCTCCTCTCTGGCAAACTCCTATTCATCCATCAGGACCCATCCTGAATGGACCCTCTTCTGGGAAATGTTCTTCAGCAACACCAAAGGGAGCTCATACTCGGTTCGTGCAACACCTGTCATGCAGTTTATTACTTACACATTTATGCCCTCCAATAGACCAGGAAGGAATGCCTTGAGAGCCCACATTCTGTTCTGTACCCCCAGGGCCCCGGACAGTGCCCAGCTCAGAGTCAATGCGAGGTAAATGTCTGCAGAAGGAACCAGTGGATCGAGGCTTTGCCCATAAGCCTTGCCCGACCAACTGGCTCCAAACAACCTCCAAACAGCTGCGCCTCTTGCTGGCTGTGCCATCTCTAAACTGGCCCCCACGCTAACCTGAGGAGCAGGAGGGTCCAGAAACACAGGACCACCCACTAGCTCACGCTCAATGATGAGCTGGCTGCCGCTTTGCGGAAGGGGTGGGGAGCCAGATGGCTGGGACACCAGACGGGAGAGTCCCTCGGGCACGCTGAAGGTTCTGGAGAGCCGGAATTTGTTCTCATTGGTTAAACAGGGGCTTGGGAAAGATTTATGGCTTCTCTAAGTAGGGCACCCGAAGGGTCTGGGACAGAAATTACTCCCTGATCACACAGCCATTTCCTGGTTACCGGGAACCAGAGACAAGAGATAAAGAAGGGCCTACAGGAGAGAGGGTATTTCCTGTGCATCTGGAGGGGCCTGTCCCAGCTGGAGGGAGGGGCCGGAGAGTGGGGACAGATGAGTGTCAGGCACTGTCCTAAATGCTTTTATGATTTGCTGGTTTAAAACCAAGGCTCAGAGAGGTTCAGAAACTTGCCCCAGGTCACACAGCTAGTCAGCACCAGGGCTGGGATGCAAACTCAGGCAGTCTTGGCTACAGCCTGTGCTCTTAGCCGCTATGCTGCTGCCACACTAGGGGCTCGGGCTCTGCATCCGGCAGGCGCCTGCCCTTGGGATGAGCCCCCATGGCGGCCCAGCTCTCCTCAGTCCTGGGCTGTGATGCCGGCTGCACTCGGTGCTACCACCTCATCCCAGCTATAGACACAAAACGCATCCGGTTAACTGGGCCAGACACACACACGCACGTGCACTCATGGAGTGTGTGCACCGGTGCCCGTGGTCACGTGGGCACATGCGTGTGGCTGGGTGGGAGGACCGTGGAGGGGAAGAGGGACCTGGGGTGCGGGCGGCACCAGCCTCACCTTCAAAGAGGAAGGTCTCGTTCCAGTGGGGGTTGAGGTTCTTCCTCTTCACCTTGGTCTCCAGCTTGTGCTTCTTGTCTGGCAGCAGGTAGATCTTGACGAAGGGGTCACTCGTGCCACTGAAGTCCTTGGCCGGCAGCTCCTGGGCCTTCATGATCTTCACGGTGAGCGTGGACTCCTGGAAGTTGTATCCTACACTGAACTGGATCCGGCCCAGGTTCTCGCGGCTGCAGCCCTCGTGCGCTTCGTCTTCCTCGGAGCCTGGGGAGAGCTGGGGGAGGGAGACAGGTGGGCAGGGTTGGCGAGGGTCCTGCAGCCCAGCACAACCAGGAGGCTTCCCTGGGCCTGAGGCCAGTCTGACTGCTGAGAGCCACACTCCCTCTGGTCCTGATGTGGGGGGCTGGTGGGGCCCGCCCCTCCTTCACCCCTGGGTGAGGATGCCAAGCAGAGGGTTAGTGCCTGGGACGGGTCACACAGGGCGGGAGGGCAGAGCCAGGACAGCCCCGGCCTCCTGAACCCCAGGGCAGCGTGCACGCCTCTCCCCAACCTCTCCTGGATGCCCCAGGCCTGCCACGCCCTGGGCTCCTGCCCAGCAAGGCTGTGCTGGCTCTTCCTGACCCCCCAGCTCGCCGCCCCCACTTTCCACCCTCCCACAGCCCTGCGGGATGTGCACAAAAACTTGGGCTACCAAATAGCTGAGGGAGATTGTTCACATCTCAAAAGAGTTTACTAGGATATTTCTTTGCAAAGTGACTCTCTAGGGTTTTGAGGATGATGTGATTTACAAAATGAGAGAGTTGAGTTTTCAGGAACAACATCTATCTGTGTAAGGTAGGGACACTAAAAACACAGATTCCCAGGCCCGGCCCCCTGGGAGCCTGATGCTATGGGGCTGGTGGGGGGAGGGGCTGGGGGAGGGCAGTTTGGTAGCAGAGTTGCTTAAAAGGAGCCTCAGGTGACAGTACTCCACATGGGGACTGAGAACCACTGGAAGGGGGCCTACCCCTGCATCAGTCCCCTCCCCCATGGGTGGCACTTGGGCCGACCCAGCAACCCACAGACATGTGGGGAGGTGCACACAGGCCCCGTTCCCAGGCTGACTTTTAATTTAGATAATAGGAAGTCACTGGGGGAGGGTCTCCCAGCCAAGTCTTCTCAGCTGTGGCTGCTCACTGGGAATAATACCTGGGAAGGTTTTAGAATCCTGCCCACCTCCAGCCACTTAGGTCCCGCCCAGGTCTCCCTGTACTAAAAGCTCCTCAAGCTCATGCGATTGGCTGAGCATCGGGGATGGGGGATGGGGCTCAGGGTACCACATTTAAGATGAAATTTCTCTCCCCAGTTCCCCCCCAGGAACCTTCCCTGTGCCTTCTCTTTTCTCCTGGAGAGGAGTCCCCAGGACCCGAAGTTCCAAATCCTATAGACGATAAGAATACATATAGTGTGCACCTACCATGGCGGAAGACTTACATCGCCTTCTTACTGAATCCCGACAACAGCTCTAGCTGAGGAGACTGGCTCAGAGAGGTTAAGTCACATGCCCAAGCTTGCAAAGCACTACGAACCCTCTCTGACTTGAACGTCAGCTCTTTCTGCTGAAGCAGGCCCACATCCCAGGGCACTGCTGAGACTTCCCCCCAAGCCAGTGAGGCCTCATCCGTCCCAGGTGAGATGTATCCGAGTCACACAAATCATAGTGACTGCCACATGCCTGGCCCTGTGCAGGTGCCTGGCCCTCATACGCCGCACAACATCCGGAGGAGGCAGGCACAACTGTGCTCCAATTTGGTTTGGGGCACAGAGCTATGACTCCGTTTCATCAAGCCGCCTGTGGACAGTGAGTGGGAGCTCGAGCCCAGGCCAGCGCCAGCAGGAGCGCCCATCCGGCTGCCCTCACTCCCACTTGGACCCTGGGGCTTCAGCAGCCACACGCCTGGCTGCTTCCCCCTGGAGCTGGATCGGGGAGCTGAGCTGCCTGCCTGGATCTTCCTCACAGTGCAAGAGGGTCCCTTCAGCCCCCCGCCACTCAGCTGGATCCAGGCACCCCTGCAGGCTCCACCCCAGGCCCGCTGAGAACATGCCTTCCCCACCCAGACGCAGTTTTTCCCTCCCCTCTCCTCATGCCAGTCCCACTGCCTTTGAACCTCAGGTTCTACATCTGCGGAATGGGACCGCGAGACCTAGCTTGCAGGGTTAAATGGTTCCTATCCCTTCTACAGTCCTGCTCTGCAGCCCGGCCGCTGCCACTGATGCTGTGGAACCTGCAAAGGCCACTTGCCCATCCCTGTTCCTCCAAAAACTGGGGCAGTTCCTGGTGACTGGAGTCCAGGTGGCCCCAGCCCCACCAGAGGTCCCTCTGGTCACTTATCTCTTGGCTCCCAAACAAAGTAGCCCGGGGGCTATGGGGTGTGTGTGACGGGGGCTTTGCCTTGGAAGCAGGCAGGGGCTTTGTGCCTGCTCCCTGCCTTCCAGAACCACAGCCCTGAGCCCTAATTAACCAGCTGGGGCAGCTCGAGGAGCTGTTTCCATGGCAACTGGGCTGGCCACCCCCACCACGCCCCAAGGGAGGTACTGCCTGAGTTCATGGAGAAGCGTCAAAAAGCACGCAGGCAGTGCCAAGGTAGGGTGACCCTTCCCCTCAGTCCCTTCCTCTGGCCAGTTGTGGGTACCTGACTCCTCGTGACCACCAGTTTCTGATAGCCTGATCAGACAGTGGTTCCCTTCTGCCCTGCTCATCTTTATTGTCACCGTTGGCCAAGGACCGGGCTTTGGCCTAGGGCTGGGCAGTTAGAGCCTACCCGCCCGCCTCCGATGCCTCAGAGGGCACTGGGTCTGCACTGCCTTCCCCTGCCCTGTGGCCGTCTGCCCCTTCCCCAGGGGCAGCAAGGGGCAGGCCAGCTGGCTGGGAAAGGGCTGTCCCTCCTGGGAACCTGGCTACCAGGAAGCTGTGATGGATTCAGAGACTGTGCAGGGAGGCAGGACAGTCTGTGGTGATGACCTGTCCAGAGACAATGGCCAGGCCGTCTGCATGGGTGGGGGGAGGCGGCGGAGGGCCAGGCACGAAAGTCCTGGGGGGTGGGCAGAGGGGAGGAGGCCCAAGAGAGACCCGGTCTGGACCAGGTCTGATGCTCTAATCTGCATCTGAGAGCAATGCAGG
Source organism: Craseonycteris thonglongyai (assembly GCA_004027555.1). NCBI lineage: Eukaryota > Metazoa > Chordata > Mammalia > Chiroptera > Craseonycteridae > Craseonycteris > Craseonycteris thonglongyai. The sequence goes on along the minus strand of PVKE010002543.1, from coordinate 59,323 downwards.
CTCTTGGGCCCATGTCAGGCCCGCTGCCTGGGGATCTGCATTTTAACTAGGTCGCTGGGCTGGGCTAGAAAAGGGCAGTGGGGGTGGATGGTTAGAGCTGGCTGGAACCCTAAATGGCAAAGGGTGGAGGCTGGGGGCTCTGGGGGCCTCAGGGAGGGTGGGGGTTGCGGTGCCAAGGCAGTGGGCCTGAGAGCCACCAAGCACCTTCCTTCTCTCTATGGAAGGGAGGGGGGAGGGACCGAGTCCAGAAGGAGGAAGTGACTTGTCCCAGGTCATGTCTAGTAGGAACACCACAGGCACTGGGTTCCCACCTTTACACCCTCCCCAAGCCTTCTTAGGCCTCTGAGCTGCCAAATCTTGGAATGAGTCCTGCATGCAAATCTCCAGCCTTTGGAAAGCCCAGGCGGGGCAATTAGCTGTGACTCATGCTGCCACCAGAGGGTGCTCTGTGAAGCCGTAACTTTTGCCTTGGTGAAAAATGCCCCAGAACCCCCGGGCCGGGATCTCATGGGGGTGGGTGTGTGGACAGGAGAATTTCAGCACAGCTGTCCCCTCATAAGGATCAGGACCAGGGGGGGTTCCTCCTCTCCTGTCCCCCCAGCCATGGCACGGGGGAAGGTCCCTGGGATGGAGATATGAAACTCACTCCACTGGGAATTCTACCTCAGCCCTCTACTCAATGGGTGACCACTCAGAGAGAAGGGACATGAAGTGACGTCTTCTGTCCCAAGTCCTCTGTCCACTAGACTTTCCTTCTAGGACCATAAACACATCTCCCATGGGTAGGTTTAGTAGGCCCCTAGTCAACCCAGACAGAGACTTCAGGACGATGAGTGTTCTTATTCTCACTTAACAAACGAGGAAACCGAGGCACAGAGAGGCTGTTTGGTGAGAGCTGGGAGAAGAATCCAGGCTCTGCTCACACAGACCCCATGCAGGTTCCCCTGCCTGCGTGGACAAGTCTCCCACCCGTCACCCATTTCCACACATGCCCCTGCCCCAGGTTGCCCAGCCCAGCCCCGTGCAGGCCCCGACCTCCCACCTGGCCCTCTCACCATCAGCATCTCGCTGGTGAGGGAGTTGACGAGGTCTGAGACAGAGGAGCGTGGCTCGGTCCGGCGGTCAGACTCATCGTGAGGCGTCTGGCTGGGCACTGGGGCTGTGTTCACCGCTTTCCCTCCTGCGGGCAACCTGGGGGCCGGGGGAGTCCACATGAGCGCAGCTGGAGGGGGGCTGGGCTAGGTGCCAGGGGCCTGGGGGGCGGTGGGACCTTGGCTGTGAACCACCTCCTGCTGGCCAGTAAGGAAAGCTGTGTGCTCTTGTCCGCAGGGAGGCCTGGTGCCCCCACCCCACCCCAGTGTAATCCACCCCCCCCGCCCCACCCCAGTGTAATCCACCCGACTGCCCCATGGGTATCATTTGCGGAGGTGGTCCCACTCCTCTTGTTCCCCAGAAAACCCATCCTTCAGTCACTGCTTGCATGGGGGGTCTCTGAGCATGCCTACCTCCCTGCTCACCCCAGCCTGGGAGGGGAGGTTTCATGGGCGTGTCCAGGTTGCCTCTCTCTCTGCCTCATTACCCTCCCACACACCCAGAGTGCCTGTCTGGCTGCCCCACCTGTGTGTGAACATAGGTGCCCTTCGGACACGAGACTGACCAGGTGAGGTCCACACAGCTCTGTCCACTGGCACTTTCTATGGTGACAGAAGTGCTCTGTATCTGTGCTGTCCACCTGTGGCTCCTGAGCATTTGAAACGTGGCTAGTGCAGCTGACAACTGAAGGGTTAGTTCTGTTAGACTCAAACTCTAGATTTAGAGAGCCACCTATTGGATAGGGCAAGTTGTTACCCCCTTGCTCCCCAGTCCACACCCTTCTCCTAGTCCCAGGGTTGTACATTTGAGACGGTTCTTGCCCAGGGTCAGAGGAAGACGGGGCATCACTGAGAATGCCTGGCTCTGACGGCACCACGTGAGGCCCTGTCTACGCCCTGACCCCACGCTATTCCCAGGGGGACAGGCTGGCTGGGCCAGGGCCTGGTGGTGAGCCCAGGCTCCGTGCAGCTGGGGCTCAGGAAGGGGGCATACAGCCTGCCCAGGGACCAGGCTGGAACATCCCATGAGGAGAGGAGGGGGCAGGCAGCAAGGAGGAGACTGGGAGACTGGCAGTAATACAACAGCTTTGAGAGTACCAGAGCCAAACTTGGAGACCACACAGGCTGGACACAAGCCATGGCCCTCGGCATGGCCCAGCCACCAGCACACGACAGGCACAGACAGACATGCACGGAATATGCCAGGCCCTGGAGGGGAGGCACCAGGACCCAACAGCAAGGTGTGTGCGCACGTGCAGGTGCACGCACACACACGCACACAAACACACACACAAGTGCACACAAGCCCAACAGACGCCCAGGGGGAACAGGGAGAAGGCACAGGTGCCAAGGCAAGTCAACCAGAGCAGCAAGATGACACACAGACAGTGATGCGCACACTTCGATCACAAGAGGAAACGCGTGTGGGGAGACCCAGGCATGCCAAGGTGTGCCGGTGAATTGGCACATGGACACAGAAAAAGCAGGGGCGGTCTCAGGAACAGACACCCCGAGAATCAGACACACGGCGCACCTGCTGAGAACCTGGCCTTGCCCGGCCAAGACGAAAACAGCCCACCCCCCTGGGCAGGCACAGCCCCAGCAGAGCACGCACACACACAGACACACATGTGCGGGCACGCGTGCGCGGACACGTGCTTCCGCGGGCAGGCGCAGGGAGGAAGAGGAGACTGAAATAGCTGGAGAGGTAAAGTCAGGTTAAACATAGAGGAGAGCGGAGCTTGACTGCTGAAGGTATGAGAAAGTCGGAGTTATTTTGGCCACATCACAGCATCAGCACAGCTGCAAAGCAGCCTGGGAAAAGATGGTCAGTGCCACGGAAGCTATCGGAGGTCACAGAACAGAGAGAGACACAGAGACAGGTGCACAGAGAGGCAGAGGGAGGCGGAGGGGCCCGTCACTGGCCCAGGGACATCCCTGTGAGGAGCAGATGGGAGGAGAGAGCAGGGAGAGAGGCCAAGAAAGGTTAGTTGGAGACGAGGGCAGGAGACTGCAGGGTGGACCAGGGGACAGAGGAGCGAGGCGGCCGAGAGGAGGCGGGGGACACACACCGCAGCAGGAGAAACATGGTGGCTTTGGGGCAAGGAGTGATGGGGTGTTCGGGTCCCGGCCCGCTCCGAGCCCCACTTGGGTGGGGGGTGGGGCCATGGTGGAAACCATTTGGATCCCAAAAAGCAGTGGTGAAAGAGATGGCAGAGAGGAGGTGGGTGGGGATGGGTGCAGGGCACAATGGGTGACAGTGGAATGAGCACAGCAGGTGTGGTGGCCAGGGGTCATTCTGGCCTCCCTCCCTGCCTCCCTCCTGGGCCGCAAAGCATTTGGAAGTTTTTGGGGCCCACTGTGCTGAGAAATCCTGGATGGGGGATGGGGCGTTCCTAGCCACCAAGAATCCTGGGAGTAGGGGCAGAGATCAACCCTCCCACGTCTGTGTTCCTTGCTAGATGCACTCCTTTCTCCCTTGGGACCTGGAGTGGTCGATCCTCCTCCTGGGGGTCCTCCTGTCTCCCAGGAGCCTGCTGCTAACAGACCTCAGGAGCTGAATGGTCTCCCCAACAATAGCCAAGGGCCACCCACCCCTTACACAGGAGACATCTGGCCAAGGGATCAGCTGGGTAGGGAAGGGGAGACTGAGGTGAAGGAGCAGACCCTGGGTGGAGGCAGAAGCCAAAAAGGAAGGGGCAGCTGACCCAAGCATACCACTCCAAGGCTCAAGGAGCCCAGAGCCCGGAGGGGTGGCACCCTAAGGAGTTCGGTGCCTGGCAGGTGGTACCAATGCCAAGCCTGGCACAAGGAGAATGCTGGGAAGGAACCACTCAAATCTGGACACCCTAGCAAACACCCCAGAGGCCACGAGATGTGAGCATCCAGGACAGGGTTGGCGTGACCCAGGAGGGCATGACATGGGTTCACTCAGAAAGTCGGGCCGGGTGGGAGGGAGGACCCACAGCCACCTTTCCCAGAGAGGCAGGGGGCAGCGGATGAAATGATGAGAAGGGATGATGGGTGTGTTAAAATATGGAGTGAGACCCAAGTGGCAAAGAGGTAAAAATAGGCAGTGGGTGAAGATGGAGCCAGCTAATTAACACATGGGCGATGTGAAATCTCATTTCCAGCATCTGCTCCCTCACGCTTCACACCTCTCCAGGTAAGGGGCTCAGGCACTTAGCGGGCTTTTCAGGGGCTGCAGTCCCCTGCCTGCAGCCTCTCGCCCTCGGCCCCTGGCCCCTGTGACCCAGCTCTGAGGCCCCAGCCCAGGAAGCCAGGGCCCCTGTAGCACCAGGTGGGTTGGAGAGGGCAGGCTCTGTGCCTCCCTCCGCCCAGGACTTGGCTCAAGGTGTGACACCATCTGTACCACTGGGTGAGAGGACTGGCCCTGTCTCCCCGCCCACTCTCTGGGGACTTCCAGCTTGGCCCACTGTAGACATGCAGCTATGGATTTGGATGGGCAGGTAGGAGAGGACTGGTCTCCAGAAGCCAACGGCGGGGCAGGCAAGCCCACTGTCTAAATCTCTGCCTGTCCTTCCCCACCCCACAGGCCCCTGCCGCTGCTAGGGACAGTCCCTTCCTGCACCTAAGGGCCTCTTAGTGAGCAGGCGTCAGGGCCCCTGTCTCGCTGACAAGATCTGACAAGTGCCCCAGCCCAAGGCCCTGTTCTCTCATTAGAAGCTTAGCATGTCCAAAGCTGGAAGGGATCACCCTGTGACAGACGAGGATGCAGAGGCCCAGCAGGGTCTGTGACATGCCCAAGGTTGCAGAGCGAGGTCCTGGCAGAACCAGAGCTAGAAGGGGGGCGTCCTGGGTGCAGGGCCACACGCTGTCCTGCCCCGCAGGTCTCTGGTCTGACGAGCAGCCGACCTGACTAAGGTGATGAGCCCTCCTCTCATGACGACAGGTGTGTGGCCGACCCAGCCTCAGGCCAGGTGACAGGAGGTGGCCAGAGCAGGTGCACGCTGACAGAGCCTTGGGATCGCCAGCCTCTCCCAGGCCCTTCTCTGAGACGGGGCAGCCAGACATGCTTCCCCCGATGGCCAAGGCCGTGGACAGGCGGCTCTGGGCCCTGCACCCTATTCCCTCTTCTCGGTTCCTCGGGCTCGGGGGCTGCCTTTATGGTTCTGTCTGGTCACCAGGCCTCTCCCATGCCCCAGACCCTCCATCCGCAGAGCTGCCGGGCACACCTCTAAAGTGGGGTGTGTCACCATCACCCCAGCGGGACCTCCAGGCACGAGGGGGTTGAAGTGGAGGGGATGAGGGAGACCAGGCTGGCGCCCATTCCCTAACATCCCCCCCACCACCAACCACCGGGGAAACTGGGATTTCAGGGTCGGGGGTGAGAGGCAGTGATGAAAGATGAAAGGGCAGCAGAGGGCAGCCAAGCGGGATGGGGCCGGAAGGCCGGCTTGCTCCCCGTGGAGCAGGCGTGATCCAGAATGGTCCCAGGACAGCCGCCCTGGCCTCAGCCCAGGGGATACCACCACTGGGTGGCCGTGGGGGAGGGCACCGGCGGGGGAGGGGCTGTCCGCCCGCTCCAGCATCCGTTGAAGGCTCCACGGACGGGTCCAGCTCTGCCGCCGCCGCCGTTGTCACCGCTGCTGTGGGCCCTCGCCTGAACTCGTACCTCTTGTCCCCCTGAGCGTTCTGGTTCTGCTGGGGTCCTGGGTTTTGCAGGTCAGGGATATTGGCAAAGTCATCCTGTTCCGAAAGCCCTAAGACCAAGGATAGCACCACCATCCGGCCTTCCCTGCCCGGTGGGTGGGAGGAGGAGGCCCCACGGGTGGGGCAGGGAGGGGAAGGAGACAGAGACAGAGACAGAGACAAAGAGAGAGAGGAGAAAAGCGTAAGAAAGCGGCCCTGCAGGAGAGAAACCAAACTTCAGCACTGTCAACAGTGGTAGAGTGGAGTGGGGGGGCGGGCAGGGTGGTGGGGGGAGGGGAGGTGTCCATGGTCTGAGACCCAGCTCACCCCAGCAGCCCGAACAAGATTCTCTGGAGAGACGGGGCAGGGGGCTGGGCAGAGGCCTGCTAAGATGGCGTGTGGCTGGGGACACTCAGGGAAGGCCCTGGGACATGACCGACTTCCAAAGGCTAACTCATCTCCAGCTGAACAAAAGCGTGGGGCTCCGGGCTCTGACCACTGGAGCCCTGGGAGGAGAGGAAGGGGCCCTGTCCCCATCTTGCTTCCGGATCATGCAGCAGGTTTGGGCTCCCAGCCGGGGAGAAAGCTTGGATGTCCACTGGGCACCGCACCCTGCGCTTACGGAAGCCCCTCATAAAGACATCTCTGGTCACCGTCAGCCAGTGGGCTCAATGCCAGGGGAGTCTTAGGAGCTTCCTCCCCCGGGTCCCTGGACACACAGTCCCCCTCAGAGGGGAATGGAAGTCACTTGTGGCACAGGGTGTGTTCTGGCCATTATGGGTCCTCGAGATCCAGGGACTAACCACCAAGGCTCTGGGTGCAGTTTAGGGGCCATTCCTTGGAGAAGCAAGAAGCACCAAAGAGCAAAGCAGGAAAGAGAAAAAGTCTTGCCATCTCTTCCAGGAACATGATAAGTCTGCATTAGTCCAGGCAGGATTGGAAGGAGCCTGTGTCTTCAGTGAGGACCGTCTGGAGAAAGCTGGGTGGTCCCGCAGACAAGGAGAAGGGCAGCAGCGTGGGGCCAGAGCTCAAGGTGTGCCACCAGTAGTGTGAGCGTTCTCAAGAGAATCCCGGGCCCCTGCAAGGCCGCCTGCATTTTCAGGGATAAAAGTGGCCCGCGGCCCTGCAAAACCATCTGTGTTTGCGGGCATTTTCTGGGTACTTTGTGGAGTCGGTCCAGTGTTGGGCCTGTCCTTCAACACAGGGGGAGGGATTCTCAGATGGGGCCGGCAGGAGAGCATCTCAAGGAGAAGCCAAGGGAAAGACAGTAGACCCGGTGGAGGGGGCAGAGCCTGGGGCATCTACCACCAGGAGGGTGGGGATGATAAGCAGCTGGCAAAGGCTATTTCCCAGAGGTTGTCAAAAAGGGAGCTCTGGCAGGTGAGAAATGGCTGCCGAGGGGCCCAGGGGTCTTGGAAAACCGGAGCCGGCAGCGGGGCCTGGGGAGATGCTGCTTGTCTGACTTCGCATCTTTGTCCTGGGCACAGTCACTCCAGGCTGCCACTTGTCTGGGCATCTAACTTTGGAGAAATAACTCCCCCATCCCTCAGGAGAACTCCTCATTTTCTTTGTTCTCTGCCCACCGGTACTGTTTTCAGCGTTGGTAAAATTCCATGTGCCTGTTTGGGAGCAGGTTGAGCTGGGGGAAGGAGAACCCAGTGGAAACAACATGTTTTTCCCTGGTTAGTGCATTCTTTTCAGATACTCCTTTTGCTCTTCTTCAAAACAAAATGGCTCCGGGGCATACATTCCTGATTTGTCCCTCGCTCTAGATTGAGGGGCCACAAGGGCGAGAATGTGGGGGTAGGACAGGGAGAGTTGGGGGAGCCTTGGTGGTGTTGAGGGGATCACACCCATTGGAGGGCCTGGCTAGCCCTCTCCCCTTGACCTTCTTTTGCCTGGGCCCTCCGTGTCTGGGTGAGTGAAAGGCCTAAGAATCTGAACTGTAAGGCAGGGGTCCCGGGTCAGCAAAGACAGCTGATGGCCGCTGTTGGTACAGCCCACAAGCCAAGAATGACTTGTACAATTTAAAATGTGATCAAGACTACACGTGTCCCTCAAAGCCTAGCGTAACAATTTGCCCTGGACACAGGTATCTGCCGACCCCTGCTGAGCGGGTCAAGCAGGGCGGGGGAGGCGGGGGGCTGGGTAAGCCCTGGGCGTGGCCAGCGGGTGAGGGGCGCAAAAGCTGTGGTGGGCAGAAGCGGCGTGGACGAAGGAGCTGGCCCACGACAGCTGCTCATGAAGTCCCAGGTGACTGGGGGGCGGGAGGCAGGGAGCAGGTGGTGAACAGGTCTTCCTGCAGCTGGTCGCTTTCGTCCCATAGCCTAGGGACAGCCCTGGCCCCAGTCTGATGGCAGAGCCCTGCAAGGGGCAGCCTGAGGTCAGATGGAGCAGAGGGGTGCAGGGCCCAGCTGGTCTGTTCTGTTCAAGCTGCCGTAGAACTACTTCCCTCGACTCTCCTGATCCGAACCAGAGTCTCAGAGCAAACTGCAACCTGGGAGCCAGGAGGCTCTGTGGGGCAGCTTGTCATGCAGGCGTCCAGCTGGATTCCAAAGAGTCCTGGAGCCGGGAAGAGCCCCGCGACGTGCTGCTCGGAGTTGCCACGTAGACCCACAGGCGGCAGATCTGGGCCGGGCTGGGGCCTCAGGCCACTTGCACAGGTGTGGGCAGCCTCTTCTGCAGGGTCCCTCTGCGGGCCCAGCACTCCCGGCTGCCCTGGAAACTTGGGCCGGGGTCTCGCCCGAGGCAGGATGCTCTGAGGGACCTGCTGGCCTTCAGAATCCCATCTTGCCAATGAGCTGGGCTTTGACCTTGGCCTTCCCGTTCCTCCTCCCTTCTCCTCTCCCAGGCTTGCTGTGCTGGCCTCTTGCTCGTGAGCACTGCTCCCGGGAAAGACCTTGGCCGAGGGGACTTATCCCCAGAGCCTAGAAGGAAGGTCACGTTAGGCCCAAGGAGGCGGTGATACCAGGGACAAAAGCCCTGCCCTGCCCTGGGCGCTGAGAGTGAGCGCAATGCCCAGAGGGATGCAGGAGGGAGGGTGGCCTGAGTGGGGGGCCCCTGACCAGCGAGGTGGGGGCGAGGGGCACGTGGCTGGGGGAATGGTCAAGGCTAGACACGGATGGTGAATGGTTACTTCTCAGACTTGTAAACTCGAATGAAGGCTCTGATGTGGAAACAGTGCTCTCTGAAGCTTTGGGAGGAGCAGCCAGGTTTGTCCTCAGGGGACGGGTCATTACGGGAGCCAGGACCAGAGTTGGAGGACAGGTGGCTCCAGAAGGTCGGAGAGGCAGAGGACAGGGCCGATGGCAGGGACAGGGGATGTGACAGGGAGGGAGGAAGTATGGGGGCAGGAAGGTGAGCAGAGTCCGGTTACAGGGAGGAAGTAAACTGGAGGGGAGGAGGCAGGGCCTGGGAGATGAAGTGAAAGTAGACCAGGTTTGGGAGGAGGGGAGGAGAGAGGTCACAGGAGGAGAGGGTGAGGTTGGAAGGGAGGCCATGAGCAGGGAGCACAGAGGAGACAGATCTGGGGACCTTCACAGCCTCTCTAGTGTCTCTACTGACATTTAGGGGGAAATTCTCTGAGCCCTGAGGCACCGAGGAGTGGGTTAGAGTCCTCAGAGGGGTGGCTCTGGCTCAGTTGTAAGTCCTTCCATGGGGGGCTACAGGCTGGAGCCATGAGCCATAAGAGACTGGGGAAGGGACCACCGAGCCTGCTTGACACCCTGCCCGGGAGATGGAGAGACAGCTGGTGGCTCCCAAGGAGATGTCAGGGGAAGAGGCTGGGTCGGGGAGGTGGGGGTCGGCCCGCTCAAGGGGGGACTTACAGGAAGGATTTCATGTCCAAGCCTCGGTTTCGAATCTGCCCCACCACGTGGTCCCAGCTGCCCGGGTTGGAGCGGCTGCGGCCGCCGGCTGCCCGGTACTTGGAGCCGGCCGAGGCGCCCTGCCGGGCCTGGCCCCGGCCATAGGCCCGGGGGTTGGGGCCCGGCCCCGAGGCCACGTGGGCCTGCAGCTGGCCTAGGCTCTGGCTGGTGGTGGGCTGGCTGGGCTGCCGGCCCCGCTGGTGTTGGCTCAGCGGCTGCTGCAGGCTCTGCTGCCGCATCAGCGTGCGGGGTCGCTGGCATTTCGGCTCTCCCGTGGAGCTGGGGATAGACTCAAGGGTAGTGGCCGTGGACAGGGTGGAGTCCTCGAAACTTGGGGCAGGCGGAGGAGAGGAGAGAAAGGAGAAGCAGGTGAAGGGATCACAGTGCAGGAGAAAGAAGCCTAGAGCCAGGGCTGGGAGGCCCCAGTGCAGGGCGCGCTCTGCAGGACCACGCCAGGCCTCCATCGCAGTTGTCATCGCTGCTGCCGTCGCCACCGCTGCACCGCCGCCACCACCCCACCCAGGAGGCCACAGAGCCCCCACGCACCCACCCTGAGGCCCCCAGGTGGGCCCCGCCCAGCCCACCCTCTGGCCTTGGCTCAGCTAGCGCCCAAGTTCCTCTTGGCTGCTCTAAGTGGGCCGCGGAAGCTGCGGAGGCTGCTTTGTGGTGAAGGCTGGTCCCCAAGGCCCTGCGGCTGCCCGGCGTGTTGCCATGGGAGGGGGTGGAGGGAGCTGCTGCCTGCCGCCCCCTCCCACTGTCTCACTGGGGGACCCCAGGAAGGTCTGCCTTTGTGTTCTGAGTGCTCCCAGCCTTGGGAGACACAAGGAAATCCAGGCCAGTGCAGAGCTGGCCTAGTAATGGGCGGTGAGTTGGGGAAAGGTGGCGATGCCTACGCTCTATCACGGAGGCGGGAGCGTCCTCAGGCTCCCAGACCTCTGCCCCGAGGCCAGGGCTGCCTCAGGATTCAGGTTCTTCACCCTCCTTCCAGGGTGCCTGCTTCTGGTACTTCCTGGTATCTTGGGGAATGACTCCTGGTTAGAGGAGGGGATCTTGGAAAGGAGCAGATGAGGCAGGAGTCCCCAGAACCACTGGTCTGAACACTTGGCTGCAATTCTGATGGAAAACAGGGCAACTGTGCTATGCTCTTTGTGTTTGCAGGAGGGTACCCACCTCACAGGCCCACCAGTGTCTCAGAAAAATGCTGGGATGGGGGCGGGGACGGGGCAAAGACGGACAGGAAACAGGACACGGCTGATCAGAGCCAGTAGGAGTTCAGTGACCTGGGTTCAAAGCCCATCTCTGCCACTTTCTAACTTTGGGACTTTGGAAAAGTTGAGTCTTCCTCTCAGTTTCTTTTCCTGCAAAATGGGGGTGGAAAAGAAGCCGAGCTGCCTCGGTCACACGGTTGCCACGGGGACCTCATGAGGGAGGGGCCAGGAATGTGTAGTATAGTCAGCACTCCCCATTGGGTGCAAAAGGAGACAGAGGTAGGAGGAGCCAGAGACCCCCACCTCCCCAGAAAAACTGCCTGCTTCACGCCCTGGCAAGAGTTCAGTACATCCAACAGGCAGGGCCAGAGCCTCAGAGGTCTCAACGTCCTCCTCCTCTGTTCCCTCTGTCACCTGATCCAGTGGTCTAGGGCAGGGGGTGGCAAGATAGGAGCCCTGGGCCACCTGTTTTATCAATAAAGTTTTATTGGAACATGGCCACTGTCGTTAATTGACAGGCACACCTTGTTTCCTTGTGCTTCACAGATATGGTGCTTTTTACAAATTGAAGGTTTGGGACAATCCTGGGTTGAGCAAGTCTATCAGAACTATTTTTTAAAGCAATACATTATATTTAAAAGAAGGTATGCATACTGTTTCTAGACATAATGCTATTGCACACTTCATAGACTATAATGTAGTGTAAACCTAACTTTTCTACGCACTGGAAAACCAAAATATTCGTGAATGGCTTCATTGAGACATTTGCTTTGCTGTGGTGGTCTCGAGGGGGTTCCCAATACCTCCAAAGCCCGCCTGGACCTGCCACAACAGCGTTGAGCAGTTGTAAAAGAGGCTACGGTACTTGCAAAGCCTCTGTATTTCCTAGCTGGCCTTTTACAGAGATGGCTTGCCTCTCCTGAGCTAGGGCCACAGGGCAGCCGTGTATCCCTGAGCCGCCCAAGGGAGGGGCCCCAGGGCCCTTGGAGCCACTTTCACCACTGCAGCCAGACCTCAGCTCCGCTCACCCGCGAGCCTACCCCAGGAACCAAAGGACAACAGTTAGGCTGCCTCTGTGGGCTGAGAGAGAGAGAAAGAGAAAGTGAAAGATAGAGATTAGGAGAGAGAGAGAGAGAGAGAGAGAGAGAGAGGAGCAAAACATGGCTTTAGCTGGGGTCTTGGAGTGGTAGCAGACTTGGGTGGCTCAGGCCTGGAATCAGGACCACCATCAGTGGCAGGCCCAGCCTGGTGGCCAGGGCAGCTCCCAGGGGGCAGGCGAAGGCAGGGGGGTCGGGGGGGTCAGCACCTGGGCGGCTGCCTCCCCCTCCTTGCTGACCTCATTTTGGTTTCCTATCATATCCAAAATGAGTCCCATTTACAACCTCTCAGTCACAGGAAACTAGAAGTGGTTCCTGCAGGCCTGGAGCCAGCAGAGGGCACAGAGGCCTCTGCCAGCCTGGAGTCTGTGGCCGGAGCAGCTTGCGGAGGGCGAGGTGCGGGGCCTGGCTCTCAGACGGGGTGTGGGGCCTGAGTCAGGGGCAACACTGGCCTCAGCACAGAGGGCCTCAGTGGTTCCAATGGCAGGAATCACAGGCCTTCTGCAGAGAACCAGGAGGGCCCAGAATTGAGGCACCAGGACAGCCCAACAGCTATGCAAGGTCAGGGCTGTTCCATGAGTGGGGAACAAGGCAGTTCTAGTATTAATAGCTGCAAATGGGACCTATGTACCAATGGCTGAGAATGGTCACAGTTCAGAGGACTTAGGGCCTGGAGGGGCTCCATTGTGGGGAAGCATAAGGTTCTAAAAGCCAAGATGAGCATAAGGCCTGCCCACGGTGGGGAGAGGGGGACATGCTATCTGCTAACAGGGGCCAGCGCTCCACCCATCGCCCAGGACGGGCGCTGACTATCCGTCTGGCAAGCTCAGATAGCTGTTAAAAAGGAAAATGAAATTCTGTCTGACGTCCAGACCACCCTCATCAGAAAAGAGAAGACAGCTGGGTCTCAACAACCCAACCTCCAAGAACACACAATCCCAACAGCGGACAGTGGGACAGCCAGTGAGGATGGCTGAGGTCGGGGTGGTGGGGGCAGCCTGGCTGTTCACAGTGGGTCTAGGGAACAGATGGTGTTCATGATGCAAGCAAGACGGGGACAAGCCAGTGGAGTCACCCGTGGTCACGAATGGAATGGCTCAGCCACTGGGTCTAGAGCCATCTGCTGGCTGTAAGAGGGGAGGCCTGGTGGCGATGAGTGGCATAAAACACGGGCTGAGAGCCGGCCAGCTCCCCAAGGATGGGATGGTCCAACAACGGCTGAACGACCACAGCTTGCTGCCCACGGAGGGGTGACCGGAGGGCTGAGGGGGTGGCCAATGAGAGAGGCTGGGATGTGACGCTGCGTGCGTGGCTGCCACTTGTGCTCCGTGGCAAGGACGATGGACGTCTCATGAAGTAATGGGGTGAGCCAGGGGCCCAGGACGGCACCTCTGGGGGCGGCAGCGGGCCTGCCAGGGGTCCCGCTGTCCACCCTGGCAGGGGGCAGGCCCGAGCGCACGCTCCGGCAGCTATGGGGCCAGCACTCACTTGGACAAGTTGAGCTTCCCTGCGGCCAGGTGGCTCTGCACAGTGCGCCAGCGGCCTCTCCCCGCCTTGCCACCGCTGCCCGGCTCGCTGGGGGCAGTGCCGCAGCTTCTCAAGGCGTCCTCTCCGGGTGGTGGCACCGGTGCCGGCTTCTCCCCCAGCCGGCCTTCCCGCTCCACCGCCAGCCCCGCCGCGGCGGCCACTTTGGCGCCTGACAGGAGAGTGCCACTGGACGCAGGGGCCAGGCAGCCGGGCCAGAGGGGCGCCGGGGGTGGCGGTGGGGGAGAGAGGGCAGGCCACACGTGGGGGTGGGGAGGTAGAAGAGGAGGAAAAACAGGAGGAAAAACAATCACAGATAAAAGGAAGAAAGAGACAGTGAGAGAGGAGGAGAGGGACAGACGGACAAGAGACAGAGAGAGAGAGAGAGAGAGAGAAACATCAGCACTGGAAATGGGTTAACAGCAGAGCCTGCAGAGAGGAGAGAGGGGTCCGGGCCGGGGTTGGAGAGCAACGCACCACGACAACGGAGGGGCCCCCTCCCCTACCGCCTGGGGCAGGGGCGGCGGGGGTTGGGGGGAGGGCAGCCACCTCCAACTCTATCCCACAGGACAACGAAGGGTTAACGACGGAGGAAGAGCGGGCTGTCCAGGCCAGGAGGCCCCCAGGCAGGGAGAGAGAGAAAGCCGTGTTAGTCAGAGTTCATCACCACCACCACCATCACCGCCATCAACGCCACCACCGCCACGACCGACCGAGCACGGACCACCACCACCACCGAGCAGCCATGGCAGCAGCACACAGCAAGGGCAGGGGGGAGCTGAGCCACACCGAGGGGGGGACCAAAACGGGCA
>PVKE010002543.1:0-44972 GCA_004027555.1 Craseonycteris thonglongyai | reverse complement strand
GGCAGAGAGAGAGGGGAGAAAACAGGGAGATACAAGAAGAAACAAGAACCGCCAGTCCTGTGGGGCAGAGGGGCCGGGCTGGGCACACAGAGGGCAGGGTGGGCCAGGGTCGAGTCCTGCGGGAGGAAGAGAGGTGGGCGGGCTCGCAGCCGGTGCCCCTTGCACACGTATACACACACGCACATGCACGCGCACACACGCGAGGGTGGGAGAAGCTGTGCAGAGAGGAGGTGAGCTGCAGGCGGGCCACTGGAGCCTCACACCCTGGGAAGCTGGTGGGAGAGAAAGAGGGGAGAGAAAGCTGGAGGGGTGAGGGGGGAGGGGACTGGGGACAAGGCCCCCGGTGGGGGATGCAGTAGAGAGGGGGAGAAGCAGAGGGTGCTGGTTTCTGGCTGCAAAGAGCTGAAAGGTAGGTCCGACCCTCCAGACAGCTTCCTGAGTCCCATCTCCTCTGGCCTCAGCCTCGTAACTGCTAAGCTGTCCCCAGGCAGGGCGGAGGCTACTGTTCTGGAAGACTCTAGGACGGGTTCTCCCCTCTTGCATCCACTTCCACAGAGCAGCTAGCTCCTGGGCCAGGCCCAGCTAATGGCCTTTTCCCGCCTCCCATTGGCCTGGGGCCCCCCAGCCGTGGCCTTCACACAAGATAGGCAGGATCTCAGGTGAGCTGGAGACCCTCTCTGCTCATTGCCCCTAAGTGGTGGTTGGGTCACCTCACCCTCAGAAAAGGGAAGTGGCCCCAGGCCTTGACCTTGCTGAGGGTGTGACCGGGGTCACAGGGGCCCTTCAGGTCCTCTGTTCTGGGGCCTGTGTGAAGGGAGACTGCCTTTGTCTGTGGGGACAATGAGCAGAATCAGCTTCATGCCCTTGACATGGGCCTGGCCGGGCAGCCTCTCCACCCCTGTCCCCTTCCAAGGTGGACCTGCTTGGCCCGGAAGGGATCCTCTGCCCCAGTCTCCCACTCCCTCCAGTCCTGTGACATGTCGTGTAGGTGACATGCTAGAAGCACTGAGAATGTGGAGGTTTACGTGGGGCGGAAGGTGGCAGAGCCTCAGCTGCTAGAAGGCATGGCCTGGAGACCCCTGGAGACAAGGACAAGTTTGACCTTGATTCCAGTTCTCAACCTCAGCCTCAGAAACAAAGGAGAGAAAGACAAGAGAAGCTGTTCCCTGATGTGGATGGAGTCCCTGTCCAGAGTGCACATTGCAAATGACCAGAGTTCAGTCAAAGCCCCGAGCGGCTCAAAGCGCAGGGGGGGCCCCTCCCTGGGGAGGTTCCCTCGACAGAAGACCCTGTTCCCACCACAGACATCCTTTGGTTCCCAGTGTAACAGAGAGATGGGGCAGTTGAAGGCCACCTCCCGTGTCCCCTCCAAATATCCAAAATCAAGGGCCACCCAACCCTAAGTCCTGAAGAGAAAGTGCCACCCAGGGTCCTCACTGCAGACTGGTCTCCCACCCCAGGTTCCAAGGCGCTCCGGGGTCCCTCAGGTTGTCTGTCAGCCGCGGTACTGGAAAAGAGGATTTTTAAGTAAGTTTGCGAAACACTGGTTCCTTTAGTGCAGGGCCTCTCAGGTCTTTTAAGGTGCCAGTGAATAGCAGCATCTCCAAGAGGGAGATGAACCGTGCAGCGTTTCCCAAACTTAGCTGGTCTGGAACCCTTGATTTGTGCAACAACTAGTAATCATGTATGGGGCAAGAGTACTCTGAGGAACACAGTTTGGGAAGCGAGGCTTAAGAATGCAGCTTCCTGGAAGCCTTAACAAGCCAATCCCTTTAAGGGAAGGCCAAGCCCATGGGAAGATTGTGTGATGGGTAAGCCCTGCTTCCTGCCACTCCCCTGGCTGTGAGCAAGAAACAAGGCCTAGGAACCTGGGGGCATGGAGACATGAATGGTGGCTGCCTTCTCCAGGGACAGGGGGTCTGATAGCTCAGCAGGGTGGGAGGGGGCAGGCGCTGCAGGGCTTAGAGAGGTCACTTTGTCTTAGAGAGCCCTCCTGGGTCTGTCCCAGCCTACAGGGCCCCTGCTGCCCACCCAGCCCCTTGTGGGGAACCCCGTCTCCTCTCATGGACCCTCCCCAGGGCTCCCAGTCCTGCTCCACACACTCCTGTCCAGGAGGGTTATGGTCACCTGCCAGAGACAAGACCTCTGGCCCAGACCGTGGCTGCAAACTCGGTGACAGGCCCAGCTTGCAGGGGCCACAGGGGCTGGGCTGTCCCAGCGCTCCCCCCACATGGTCCTTCTGCCTTCAGAAAGCCCGGAGCCCAGGCTCTGCACAGCCCTGGAGACCTGCCAGCTCCGGCTTTGAAGACAGGAGAGTGTGCAACAAAACCCAGCTTCAAAAGCTTCCCGCGGCCGCCTCCGGGGCCTCCTGCCCACCCCCACCCTCCGCCTGGCCCACCCCTCCACTTATCCTCCCCCAACAGACACACATGCACAGCTTCTGGGAAGGCCCCAGACAGGGTCAGAGCACAAGATGAAAAAAGAGGAGGGGCAGAGGGCAGCCCTCAGGGGCTGGGGTGAGGCAGACGTAGGACTGAGAGGAGGACCATGGAAGGGCAGGGGGACCAGGCAGTGGGAAGTGGAGGGGAGGGGAGGGGAGGGCCGGGTGGGCTGAGGGCGGCTCTGCTGGGGACAGAGCCCCTCGGTTGGCAGGTTGAGATGGAGGAGCCCCCATCCCTACCCCGCCGGACACCTTCCCCGTGTAGGCCTGGGCTCAGCAGAGGACGAGGCTGAGCCATTGGCCAGAGGGTCAAGAGTCCTCCAGAGAGACCCCCCCCCAACCAGGGGGGCATGGGGACTTCTCCTGGTGTCTCCCAGTGACCCTGAGCAGCGGGTTGGCCCAGGTGGTCCACTGTGGAGGGCGGGACTCTCGAGCAAAATGGGGAAACCCAGGCAAGTCAGAGGCCACAAGACACGTGGTAGGGACCCAGAGTGCTTGGGGGAGAAGAGGGGCCTGCCCTCCCTGCAGGTCACCCTGAGCACATTGAGGGGGTCTGAGAAAAGAGCGGGGCAGTGGGTGGGGGTTGGACATGGTGTGTGGGACGGGAGGGCTGGATGGAGGACCCAGTGCTGGGAGAGCAGCCATGAAACGGCTGAGGCCCTGGGACATTGTGAGGGTCTGGCGGGCACCCTGAGGTGTGGGCAGTGTGTGGGGGTGGGGGGAGAGCTCGGCACCAGGATGTGCGGGGGGATGGATGTGTGGGAGTGGCCAGGTCTGGGAGGGGCAGGGGCTGCCTGCTGGCCCCCACCCCAAACGTGCAGCCGGGTACCTACTTGATGGCCTTCTTCTCACTGCGCCCACGCCCCGAATCTGGCGTGCCCACCGTCTCCAAGGAGTTCTTGTAGCGTTTGCCCTGTGGAGACAGCACTGGGTCACTCCTGGGACACAGGGCTGCACCCCCCTGCCTCCCCTGCACGCCCCTCCCCCGCCCGGGAAGGGGAGCAGGCTGGAGCCCAGCCTTGCCAACAAGGTCAGAGACAGGCATGAAGGTGTCACCACTGCGGGGTGCTAGCCCCATCAATACTTGCTCTTTAGTGGGCAGCTCCTGGGCCCCATTGAGCCCCAAGACCTGCCCCACCCCCTTGACCTCCACCCCATCCCTGACCCCAGAGATGGGCCTCTCCTGTGCCCGTCTCCTGAGGCTCTGGCCCAGCTCCCAGAAACACATCTCCCTTTGCCACAGACAGACGGCTCTCAGGCGCCTGGCCACGTCACACTGGCCACGTCACCACCCCCAGATGGTGGGGGTGGCATCCTGCAGGGCCAGGTTGGCAGTGACCAGTGCTGTGAGCCTCGGGGGCAGGGAGGGGGCTTGTGCCCAGTCCTGCCCAGGCTGTGTCCGTCATTGTCTGGGGCACCCTGGGGTCCTCGTGCCCAGAGGCTGGGAGACAGGGCAAGACCAGGACACTTTCCTTTGTGGGAAAGCAGCCTTGGGAAGAGAGGCTGCCACTGACCCTGAGATGGGGGCAGCTTGAGTCAGCCCCCCCAGACTGCCTCACACCACCAGCATGTCAGGGCAGGGCAGCACCGGGTGGGCACACCAGGTCTCTGGCTAGAGGAAGGGGCCCTGGCTGCAGCCGCAACTGGGCCTGCTGCCCGGAAGGTGAGCACCGTTCACCTTCTGGGTCTGGGTTTCTAAATTTAGCTCATGCAGAGCCTGGCACCATTACCATTCCTGGCTGCCACCATGCGTCCTCAAGCACACCCACAGGCCAGTGCTGTGGGGATGGGGGCTGTGCAGGGGCTGGGGCTGCCCCCACAGTCCATTCTCCCACTGGGCCCTGGCCTGGCCCTGGTCAGCCAAGTGGGGACACACACACACTGCCTCAACATCCAGTCATGTGCACCAACACCACAGCCACAACACTCAATTATCCTGTTCTCCTGAAAAGTAGAATACAACCAGACAGACGGGTTTCCTGGCGCTTCCGCCAGCTGCAGCCCCTTCCTGGGTGCAGGGCCGCCTGTTTAGGGAGCTCCTCTAAAGGGTGTGTGGGGTGAGGGCAGGACCCCCAATCCACCTCCAGCTCCTCTAACCTCAGGGGTGCCAGGGTCCTGGGCCCCACAGTGTCCCACATTCCCCACGTCACGCTGGTCAAGTCCCCAGCCCTCTGTGGCCTCCTCTTCCTCCGTCCTGAAATGGTGTGTGTCACACGATGAGCCCTGGGTCCCTCACGCCTCAAGGCTCATGTCATAGGCTTTTCTTTTCCCTTTACTTACTTCAGCTCCTATCCCTGGGGATGTGGCCCCCAACAGCAGGGATGACACAGCGGCTGGCACTAAGTGTGGGACCAGGTACTGGGCAGTACTGAAAACAGTCAGCTGGAAGCACCCCTCCCAGACCTGCCCCCCCAGTGGTCGGAGTCCCAGGCTGTTGTTGCCTCTGGGGCCAGAACTTTGAGGGTTAGAAAATAGCTGCTGGACCCTCGGGGGTCCACAAAAGCCACCCTTTCTCCGCTCCGTCTCTGATCCTTCCCTTCATTACCCAGATGTTCAAATCCCAAACAATTTCTATTTCCAACTGGGATGATCAGGGTCTAGAGCCTTCCATGGGAGCCAAGGGCCCTGGGTGGGCAGGACTCTCTGCAAGGAGCCCCACCCCCACTATTCTCTAACACTTCAATGTGGGGCCCCTGCTGAGGACCCCCCACCCCACTGCTCTTTCTTCCTGGTCTCGCTGGGCAGGGAACTGGCCCTGATAAGCACCCCCTTCTAAGGTGGTTCAGCTGCCCTTCAAGGCCAGGCATGGCTGCTGCACAGCTCAGAGAACCTTCCCCTCGGGTTGCGCGTATGTGGGTGGGGTGGTATGGGGGGGCAGGAACCAGGGGAAAGTTAATGGGGCAAGAATAGAAGCCTGGGCAGGGGTGTCTAGGAGACATCAGATGGCTTCTAAGGAACCTATACTACCAGTTTGCTCATCAGGAAGGGGTTGGCTAGACTGATCCAGAAAAATCCAGATGGAGATTAAGGAAGTTATTAATGTTTAGAAATGGGATCTGGGCTGTCAGGGTATCACATCACTGTTGCCGAGGGGACAGGCAGGCAAGGAGGGTCCAGAAACGGTGCAGGGCGCATTTTAAAGCCCCTTCCCTGGAGCCCAGAGACAGTAGGGGCAAAAAGCCCACTGGCTTTCTGTGACCCGGGGTTGGCAGGGTTGAGGGCTTGGGCTGCTCAGAGAAGCAAGTCAAAAGGACAGACTGTGGTCTGGACTCCAAGGGAAGTTCCTGAGGCTGGGAGGAGGGGCTGGGGCCAGGGCAGGGCAGGCTCTGCATCTCTCAGCTGCCCACCTGCTCCAAAGGCTGTCCTCTTTAAACTGTCCCCAGGTGAGTGGGGTGGGCGTGAGGCTCTTACCACACACACACACACACACACACACACGCACACACGCACACACACACTCACCACTCTGGAGCGCTTACCAGGGTCAGCTCACCGTGCAGGGGTGAACAGACACACACACATGCTGCACCAATACTCTCAAAGTCCACACACTCAGCACCAAGACCCCCACTTAAGGTCACCAGTGGCACCTGCTCTTACACCTTCCCCTGCCTTCAAATACAGACAGACAGATGGCCTAACGGGCACAAGACACACAGGGCTGCAGTGTGTGCTCAGCCACTCCCATGGCCTCTGAGGACAAGCACACACAGAGGCACGTGGCCAAGCCCCACCTGCCACCTCCCCTGAAATTCTGAGACAGATGCAGCCACAGGAGATGCAGGAAAATGCAGGGCAGCTGCCTGGCTCCACCTGCACGCACTGGGCCACTGGGTCCCAGCACACACTCCGCAGGAACTGCCTCAAGTTGCGTATCCCAGGCGGGAGTCATGTTCCCAATTCCTGAGTTTGCCTTTCCTGAAGGAGGCACGCTGGGTCCTCATCCAGGGGGGCACCTGCTCCTTCTCTTCCACAAGAGCGGGAATGAAGCCCTGTCCCCAGGCCCACCATTCGCAATCGTGTGTGTGTGTGTGTGTGTGTGTGTGTGTGTGTGTGTGTAAGGTACCTGCCAGGGACAATTTTACACCTAACCCTAGGAAAGGTTCCACACCTGGGTCGCCTCCCGGCCCACCTTCGGGGCTGTCCCCTTGCAGCCTCTCAAAGACCCCATCGCATTTCTGGGCCTGGGCGGCAGGAGGGGGTGAGGGAGGGTCTCCTGGGGGTGGCCACCTTCGGGAAGCTGTGGGCTGCGGGTGGCTCAGCCCGGCTCCCCCTCCGGGCGCGCTGGGTGATGGATGTCCCTCCTGACGGCCTCGTTACTAATGAATGGCCTAATCCTGCTCGTTACCTCCCCAGCTCTCGTTAAAAATGAAAAGAATTGGTTTGTGCTTGTACAAACTCTGAGACCCAGGATGGATGTGCGGGCGCTGGGGGCGGGGCGGGGCGGGCGCCGCAGCCTCATTGGCCGGGAGAAACGGCTCGGCCACGCCCAGCCCGGGGTGGGGGCGGCGGCGGAGGGAAGGGGCCCTCGATTCTCAGTCTGCGCGTGTGTGCCTGCGGCTCTTTCTGCGGGAGGCGGGGCGTGTGCGCGTGCAGTTGAGAGCGTGCGGATGCCCGTGAGACCCATGCCTGTCCGCGAACGTCCGGAGGTGTGTGGCTCTGGGTGTGCGCGCAGGCATATGAGGCCAACACCCGGGCAAACGCTGTGCCTGCGTGTGGCGTGAGTCTATGCAAGTGTGCCTGACTAGGGGGTGAGCAGGTGAGTCATCTGCACACGCCCTGGAGAGCTCTCAGGAGCCTGTAATTGCGGGGGGCAGGAGGCAGCACCAGGCCCCGGCCCCGGGGCCCTCAGGGAGCCTCACCAGTTTGCGCTGACACCAATGGCACAGGCCGCAGAGGACGACAGTGACGCTAAGGCTGACGGTGATGATGGCAGAGACCAGCAGGACATCGCGGGTGGGCGCCCCTGGGGAGGACATGCACAGGTCAGACCCTCATTGGCCAGAGCCAGCCACCCTCCTTCAGCCTAGAGCCCCCCAGAACCACCACGTAGCTTTCCCACGACCCCCACACGGGGCGCTCTGAGCGAGTGTTACTGCCAGTTCTTCCTGGCTGGCTGACCCTGGGGCATCCCTTTTCCTCTCTGTGCCTCAGTTTCCTCATAAAATGGGGCAACGGTGTTGGTTGGCATCTCTCCTGGCCTCTCCCTACATGGGCTCTGTGTGAGCCCTCTAAGATAGACACTGTTTCTTTAAGGCCTTCCTGCTCAGCACTCATCCATCCCCTCCTGCCCATACACTGAGCCACAACTCCAGCTGAATTTGCCCAAACGTTTATCATTAGCTCCTACAGTCCCCCTGAGGACATCTGTCCTATGAGCACTAACAGATCCTCTTAAGTGTCTGGCTAAGACTCAGCAACCACATGTAGAGTCAAAGAGGAAATCTCTGGAACCCTCCCTTTAGCCCAGCTTCCCTTGGGCTGGAAGCCTGCCCAGCTGGCCCCTGCCCACTCCACGCCTCACCGCTTAGCCCCTGAGCTCATTGTTTGCAGCCTCCTACACGCTCACAGGGGCCACCCGGCAGCTTCCTTCCTAAGAGCTCAGGGGTCCTGTACTTCAGGAGTGGAAACCTTCATGGGCCTACCTAGAAGAACAGCCCCAGGTTTCTGTGCAAATGCCACCTCTCCCTCACTGTGTGACTTTGGACGAGTCACTTAACCACCGTTGTCTCCCCTGCAAGGCGCATTAAACCTTCTCCCTGCCTTCTCGCAGGAGCCCAAACCAAGCGAAAGGAAGGCGAAGGCAAAACTTGACCGGAGAGGATCGTGTGGGCGGTTGTGGGGGGAATGGCACAGACCACGTGTGCACTGTAAATACGTGTGCACTGGGATGGGTCCTCAAGTCACAGAGACGCTGTTTATTTGCCGAGGAGCCTGTGTGGGCTTTTTGGTGCCATGATGGTGGTAATGAAGTGTTGACAATAGCTGCCTGGTCCTGGTTCCTGCGGTTTTTAGGTTCTGGGCTCCAGTCTCTCTTGTTTTGCTATGGGGCCGCAGGAGGCGGGCCCAGAGGTCACCCCCAGCTCTCAGGACCGTCAGAGCTCCCTCTCACCACCACTCCAGTGCCCTGAGCACCGGGTTTGCTCCCCGCTCTCCCCAGAATCCTGCCTGAGCCTCACCTCTCCCTTTCCAATTTCTTGAGCTTCCAGCTACGAGGCCACCCCCACCTGGCCGCCTCCTCTCTCCCTGCCAGATCAATGAAACGTCCTCTTGTCCTAAAGCCACAGCCCACGGCACCTGGGAGCTCTGACTTGGACAACGTGCAGACACCGAAGAACTGGTCCTGCCCTGGCCTCCCCCGGGGGGAGAAGCACATTTGCCAAAGTTCTCAGGCCAAAAGGGGTGCCTCCATGTTTAACCCCGAGGCTTCCCGGGAAGAGGGTGGAGGTCCGGACGCGTGGAGAAAGGGGCGGCCATAATAGCCCTGGGCACCCCACCGGGGCCCCAAGATGCAGGGCTGCAGTAAGGAGACAGGTGGGCATGCCTTCCGGGAAGGGGATCTGCATCTTCACTTATCTCCGTAGAAACTGCCCCTGCCCTCCTGGAAGGGTGTTGGGGATGTCATATGGGTTGCTGAGCCCCCTTTTCAATAAAGTAAAATTCCACTCTTGGGCTGAGCTTTCTTCAGCCACAATTTAGTGAGAAGCTACCGTGAGGCGGGGGGCCAGGCAAGAATTCCGCGAGTTATTTCTCGGCGTGTTGGGTACCCCAGAACCAGCGAGCGGCAGGACCCCAGCCTGGAGCCTCCAGGCTCCAAAATGCCTGAGACAACACCCAAGGGTGAGTATAGCCTCGGCCTCTTTTTTAAAAAGTTATTTCATTTTTTAAATATATACGTATGTATACTTTTGAATTTATGTTCCAATTATAGTTGACAAGCCGCTGCCTCTTCAGAGCTGTGTGGCCTTGGGCAAGTTTCTGAACCACCAGTGTCTCCATTTTCTCCTTTATAAAGATAAAAATGACATCTCCATGGGATTGTTGCCAGCACTCAGGAGATAGGTGTTGTTTCTAGGGTTGTGGGTGTCAGTCTTGTCGCAGGTGTAAACAGAAGGCTCTGGCACACAAAGAAGCAATTGCTAGGCTCGGGAGCTATCTGGGAAGGCTTCCCTGAGGAGGTGTGGTCTGGGGTGGGGGGGTGAGGTGAGGGTAGGACATCCTAGGCAAAGGGAACAGCAAGAGCGAAGGCAGGGAGGGGGTAAAAATCCCTCTTCAACCAAAACAGCCTTGTTTCGCTGTTTTCCATCTTGGGCTTTTGCAGACAATTCCATTTGAAGAAAGGGGTGCCGTTGCTCAGGAAAGTTAAGCCCCTTGGCGTCGGTGACCCTGGGATCCCCTGCAGAGTAGGGGGATGCCACCACCTTCCAGACAGCTGACCCCTCCCCACCGAGTCCTCCAGGCTCCCCAGCATCCCTCAGACAGCCCTGGAAGCCGCGGTGAAACAAACATCTGCCACTGCAAACTGCAGTGGCACTGAGCAAAAGTGACATGCTGTCCTGGGCCAGCACGCGATGCCGCCAGCCCGGGGAACGAGCATGTTCTCACCTGCCAGCCAGAGTGAAGCCATTCCCAGAGCCTGGAGCTGCGTGTGTCGGGATGGGACACACCATGCACGACCCCCTTGGGCCGCCCCGTGGTCGACAGGAAGCGACTGCTGCAGGGGGCACGCCCTCCGTGGGGGGCTGGCATGGAGAGCACTGTGCCTTACGCTGAGCTGAGTCTGCCTCCCTAGAACTTTCTCCCATAGTTCTCAGCGTGCCCTCCGGAGCCGCTGGGAACACACTGGCTCCCTCTGCCGCACGACAGGCCCCCAAATCCTTGCCGACAGCTCTCGTGGGTCCTTTTGGTCTTCTCCAGGCACACCCGCCCCGGCCCTCCTAAACCCTTCCTCTGATGACAGACATGGTTTCAAGTCCCCTTAGCGTCAGCATATTAACATTTGGGGAAAGAAAATATTGCAGGCCTAGTCAGCCTTTTGTGCGAGCTGACTTCCACGACCTATCCCTGGGCAGAGGAGACATCCAGGTCGGGGCTGAGACACAGGCAAGGGCAGACAGATGACATCGGGAGACCTGGGAGGCCAGGTGAAGTCCATTCCCAGGGGTGTCCAGGGCGTGAGGTGCACTTTGCTGCCCCTCTGCCCAGGCCTGTGGTGGGCATGTCAGCTGTGTGAGCTCCAGATTAATGATAAGTTCATGGAATCTCATAAGCTTTGCCAGGTCCTGAGGGTAGGGCCTGTGTGCCCCAGGAGGTGCCCACCTCTGCGGGTGGGCGAGATGCTTGCACACAGCCTTCCCCTCCAGTATGGCAGCTCCCTAAGGGGCGGGCTTGCGCTTCTGCTTACCACTGTCGCCCTAGCACCAAGGACAGTGCCATATAAACAGCAGGTGTTCAGTGAGTACTTGTTGAAAGAATGCGTGAGGAGGAATCCCAAGCCTCTAGGAATAATGATGACAATAGAGCCTTCCATTTATTAAGCATCTACTGTGTACCAGACTACAGGGTCCCTGAAGGACCCCTTGTTCCAGGATCCTCTGTGACAGGCTGACACACGGGAGGCGCTCAGTAAATATTTGTCGAATGTTCAATGCTTGCATATGTTACCTCGCTTGTCACCCAAACAAGATGGACAGAGAAGAGAAGGGAGAGGCTGCAGCAAGTCTGAGAGCCTCTCTTTTACACAAACACACGCACACACCATACACACACACCCATTCCATTCTTGCCCCATGCCTTCTTTGGCTGACAAGTCCTGATTTTTCTAGACCCCCCCAAAAAAATCACTTCCTCCAGGAAGCCTTCCATAATCTCCCAGTGGGAATTAACTTCTACCTCTGAGCTTCCCTCACACTGTACCTGCACCCTTCTTTTAGGGTGCTGTGATTAAGGAAGTGCCAGGGCTCAGGAGCCAGCCGGGGCTCAAATTCTGTCTCGTATTCTTCCAAGCCATGTGACCTAATCTGTGTGCCTTGGTTTCCCCATCTGTCAACGGGGCCTCATAGGACTACTGTCAGGTTTAAAGGAATTACCGTATTTTCCGGCGTATAAGACAACCGGGCGTCTTATACGCCGGAAAATACGGTAGCCCATATGATGCACTTTGCATAGTGCCCAACACAGAATACGTAGGCAATAAATGCTACTATTGTCATAGCACTGCCATGTCTCCCTCGGTATTAGACATTTGGGGATGAGGTGTTGAATGAAATACTGAACTAGATACCCATCGAGTTTTCCCTGCAGGCAAAGGCCAGGGATCATGTCTCACTCAATGCTGTGCACCCTCCCCGCACTTCCTGCCCCGAGCATTGGTGAATGCCTATGGTGAGGAATGGGAAGGGCTGAGGTGTGGGGGTGGGATGGGGGAGGGGGGACAGCTGGAAGCCAGGCTGGGCTTCAGGCATGAACTGCAGACGGGACCCCATCCGTTGCCAGGGCTCTGCCCTCACCCCCAGCTCCTTCTCATCTCCTCAGCAAGCCATGATTTATGGATAAACAGAATCAAACAGGGGTTGATGCCCCAGGGAGTTGCCAGGGAGGGAGCGAACCTCTGAGGCCAAGCTCCCCAGCTGCCCGGGGGGAATGGCAGGCAGCCAGAGGGAGGCAGGTACACACACACAGGCCACAGACACTGACACGCATGGTGCATGCTCTTTGTCACACACACACATGCCATGGAGACTCTCCTTGCATGCACACACACACACATGCATGCACATGTATGGTCACCCATGGCCTGAACAGTTGCCCACCCTACTCTGCTGTGTTCATGTCCATGCACTTCTTCTAGCCTGGAATTCTCGCCCTATACCCATTATTTCTTGGAGGCAAATGACCTGGATTCAAGTCCCACCTCTGGGCCTGGCCAGTGAGCCTGGTCCGGCCCCTGCCTTCAGATGATAATGATAGCCCCTGACCTTCCCTG
This sequence comes from Craseonycteris thonglongyai, assembly GCA_004027555.1. NCBI lineage: Eukaryota > Metazoa > Chordata > Mammalia > Chiroptera > Craseonycteridae > Craseonycteris > Craseonycteris thonglongyai. The sequence continues at coordinate 32,547 of PVKE010002543.1, read as the reverse complement.
CTGGGATCCTGGCAGGACCAAGTAAGAGCTCATTAACTGAGCACACCTGCTCTCAGGGCAGAAACCCTGCCAGAAAGTGTATCTACCATCTTGTGGGACCTCCACAACCTTGTGCCATTATTCTTCCGACTTCCCAGAGAAAGAAACAGGCATGGAGAGTGAAGGCAACTTGAACCTGTTCAGACAGGTATGGAGGGGGAGGGCCCAGAGCTGTCTCCATAGTTGTACGCCATCAGTTTTCAACATGGTTTCATTCCACACAGGTGGGTGGGGGGCCTCCCGCATGCAAGGCACACCCCAGTGAACCTGTTCTTCACCACAGCTGCAGTGGCTTCCTCTGAGCTGAAGGATGTGACAGTATTCTGTCATATGCTACACCTGGTGATCTAGCCACACCCAATTCTTCTTCCTTCAAGGCCTTTCACACTTGCGGCTTTACATAAGCTGTTCCCTCTGCCTGGAATGCCCTTCCTTCTATTTTCTACCTTCAAGATCCCTAGACAAAGATGGCCTCCACAGTTCTTTCTGCTACCCCTGTAACTGTGGCAATTCTTCCTTGGGTTAATAATGAGCACTTTCTATGTTTTTCCCCCACCGGGAGTACCTGGAGGGCTGAGACCCCAGATCAATCATCTCTACAGGCCAAGGTCTGGTACACAGGAGAGGCTGGATAAGTAGTGCTGAACAAATGCATGAAAGTAGTCAAGGCCCCAGGTAAGCCCACCTCTTCCAGAAAGCCCTCCCTGATGACATGTGCTCACAGCAGTCTCTTCCTAGTCCATATTTGAATGAACTTACCATCTGTCCAATCCCCTTTTCTTGGGGGGGGGGTAGTTCTGTTCCCCAGGCAGGACCAATGGAGTTAGGTCCTATGTCCCCACTACTTGGGGTCTCCCGCAGCCCAGAGCCCAGAACACAATATACAATATAGAAAAGTTGCTGGTCATGCTGGCATTCTGTGCACATAGGCACTTCCCCCAGAATTCACTTGCTCTTACATGCTCAGATGGTGACATGCACACTCCTCAAACCTAGCCCTTCCAAAGTTGTCCCATCACCCCAACACCCTCCCAACCTAGACTGCTCCCCTCTTTTGGGCACCCCCAGTCCCAGGCCTTTACTCTGCAAATGCCTCTAATCATAGTAACTAATGTCTGCTTGACACTGAATCATGTTCACAGTCCTCAGCACCCTCCTGAAGGTAAATACTCTTATGCTCATTTTACAAAGAAGCAAACTGATGCTCAGAAGGGTGAGCTATTCGTCTGCGAGCACACAGCAGAAGAGAGGTAAAGCCAGACTTGAACTCGGAGTTGGTCAGACCCCAAACCCTGCAGTTCTCTCTGTTCCACTCTTTCTGAGCCTTGAAACGAGTTGCTCCAAGGACAGTGGAAAGAGCAGAAAGAAACCGAGTGAACAGAAAATAAAGAGCAGCCCGGGGATGGGCTTCCACTTCCATGCCCATTGACCCCAAGCAGGTCAGCTATCACACACACACACACACACACACACACACACACACACACACACACACACCTCTCTGGGGGCTCCTTCCTTCCTCCACTGGCCCAGGCCTTGGCCTTCATTAGAGAGGTTCAGTCTACCTAAAGGTCTCAGAACAGGTTGGGGGTTGAGCACCTGGGCTGGACAGAGTGGGGCCAGGAAGAAATGGAGGGAGGGGTGTCCGAGGATGTGCCTCGGGCCCCGTCTCTGGTGCTGACTAGGGTTCAACTACTATTTGGTGATGTTGGGGGGTGGCTGGGGCTGCACCTGCCAGCGTGTTCCTCTCCTGATCCCGCCTCCTCCCACCGGAGTCTGCACCAGGACGGATCTGGCCCCAGCGCCTCCACCCGTCCTTTGGTGACTGCAGGATGACGTTCCAGGCAGAAAGCCGTGCAAGCTGGAGTCACAGGTTTCCATAGGAAGCACCCCTCCGTGTGCATGCTAAGCAGTCGGAAGCGGAGGAAGATGGGAGGGCATTAACAAGGGCAGAGCGTACCAGCCCCGGGGCTATTTGGGCATGGGAAGGGGGAGATACCTCTTGTGCCTATCCCACATCCCTCCTGCCTCCCCACCCAGTGCACACATGCGCATGCACATGCACACGCACGCACACACACATACACGCACACACACACAGAGCCAGGAAGAGGCAAGTTGGGGAGATAGCAACAGAACACCAACGAGCTAAACTCTGAACCTCAGACAGCCAGGCAAAGCGCCAGGCCTGTCATGACGAATTTTCTGCCCTCTCTCCATTCTAAAACTCCCTGCTCCAGGCCACCCACCTTGGGAATGGGGGCGGCTCATATCTTCCTACAGGAAAAAGAAAATGAGATGGGCAGATAAAAGGAAAAAAGAAAAAGAAGGGAAAGAGAGCCAGGCACTCATTTCCCAGGGAAGCTGGGCCTTGGCCCTCCTCCCCATGCCCTCCGGACAGTCTGGCACCCACAGCCCCTCCATCCTCCCCCAGGGCAGGAACAAGGCTGGCCAAAGAGGAGGCCCGAGGGGAACTGTTTTGGAAAGTTACAAGTAGCGGAAAATAGGGGCTTAGCACGAGCAAGGCTCCTCAACCTTGACTGTAATAAAAACAGATAATGCGTGAGTGAGCTAGGGAGAGCGCTCTGGCAGGGGCCGCAAAGGCCGGCTGCATGCAGACAGTTTAGAATTCAGAGGAGATGCCAAGTGAGTAAACAGCGAATGAAGGATTATCTGGATGGGCCAGGAGTTGTTCCAGCAAGAAATTGGACGTGGACACATCAGGATCCACAAGCTCTCTGACTCCTCCTCAGGGAGCAGGGCCTGGGGAGCTACCCGGGCCACCTCCACGCCTTCTCTACCTCTGTTCTCTCTTCCAGCAGAGAGCATGGCCTTAATAATGACGGCTCACATTCATTCAGTGCAGAACAGTTTACAAAGTGCTCCGGAGTTTACCGAGGGTTTCTCATCCATGGTCGTATTTAAGGAGATGTTAGGGTTATCTTCTCTCTGGTGACTCCCTCCACTTCCCACAGCACCCCCACTTCCCACGTTTCCTAATCTAGGGAAGTCTGATACATCTGGCTTCAGTCTTCAGCCTCAAAAGAGGGGGAGGGGGAGACAGGCCACCTGCAGACCCCAGAAAGCTGCTGAGTCTGGAAGTCATCAGGGTCAAAGCCATTCAGGATGAACAGGGCCAAGTCCCGGCTCTGAGACGGGAGCCCAGGCAGAAGGGGGTCCGGCCAGGAGTTAGCCCGGAACCTGCCATCCTCACTACCCACTCCCAACCCAGAGCTGATGAGTCGCCTGGGCCCAGGAAGGGAGGAGCTCAGACGCAGGGCCGCTCCACCCGGAGTGTGGAGCAGGGGCAGGATCAGGAACGTGTGATGATTAAGTGCAGGCCTTGACCACTAGTTACTGCTATGAATAATGCATTGTTGTGCTGTGGCCCAAATCAGCATCTTATTGTTATTAATAATACACACAGCTGCAAAGAAGCTGGGGTGGGAATGGCTCACAATATTTTATTCGAGGATCTCAGAACACTTGAGTTCCTCATGCTCATGACTCAGTTGTACCTCCCCAAGTCACAGGCCAGGTGCCCAACATCCTCCCACCTGAGGCTTGGAGCCATGAAAGCCATTGTGGCTAGAAATCTTCCATCCTGAGATTCAGACACTTGACCTGGGCTTTTGGTGGGGGAGGGAGTACATTTAATCTTCGCCAGCTCGAGAGCTCTCAGGGATACAACATAATGTGAAGCTGCTCCCAGAGGCGTTTAGGAAGGAGGGGGAGAACTTGCGGGAATCCAGTTGTGGGAGAAATGGATGGAAAGAAACCACTGGGGGATGAGTTCACTGTGTTACTGTGGCTGTGTGACCTTAGGCAACTAACTCAACTCTCTGGTCCTAAATCGCCTCATTAGAATCTCAGACCCCTCGTTAGGGTGTATGAGTTTCCCTATCGGGGGGGCCATTCTAGCATATGTTGGAGTATCATTTTCATGGCAAATATTGAGACAGAGCAACCCAGGGAGCCGCCCCGAGCTCTGTCCACGGTGCTGAAACAGCCGCCCGCAGCTCGGCCTCTGTCCTTGGCTCTGAGACAGGACCCGGTCTTGGGACTGAGCACTCGGTCAGGCCACCCTTTGCATTGCTTCTGCTCAGCGGGATCCAACCGACCGCAACCCTTTTCAGGATTGCATCATAGTGGGCCCACCTTCCTCTGCCAATTATTCCCCGAACAGTCCCAAGCTGAAGTTCCGCCAGCAACCAACTGGCCGTCCCCAAGAGCTCCCTTTCCCCTCTGTGAGGTCCTCTGACGCCGAGGACCCCAGTCAGCAAGCCGACTCGAGACAAAAAGAGCCTCCCGCCTCCCTGCTAATGTAAATGCCACATCGCATTCCCTCAAGGGGAGCCTGCCGCACTGCCTCCTGGAGGCCGGAGCGGGTACTGCGCTCAGAGCAGGTCCCCAGCGGTGACCCTGGGCCACTGGGGAAGGAACGGCAGACAGTCTGGCCCCCGCCGCCTCCTCTCCCTTCCCGGGGCAATCTGGCGCTCTGAGCTTGCAGCGCTGCCCAACACCCGCACGCTCCAGGCTGCCCGACTGTGTCCCGGCGGCCCAGTGCACAGTGAAAACTCAACCCAGAAGGCCCGTGGAGACAGGTGCAACTTCGGCTCCCTCCTCCAGAGGGAGTGGGCTAGATCCATTTAAACAAACGCAACCTTGCCTCCCACGCAGGGCCAGTCCCACCAAGATGAACACTGAGGCCTATAGCACACTTCCTCCAGGACAGAGGTTCCCTGCCCCACACCCACCCAAATAAGAAACTACCACAGTCCCTCCCGAGGAAGGAGGAGGAGTCAGGGCCTAGCCCTGTTCCCCGCACCCCACAGGTGGGGGCTCTTTGAGAAGCTGATGTGCTTGGCATTTCTAGGGACTGCTTGATATTAGCCTCACTGGGTGTAAACATTCACCACCTTCAAGAATAAAACAAAACAAACAAACAAAACCCAAAACCACCTGAAGACAATGCTCACAATCACAGTTTCCCTGGATCCAGGCAGGGAGTAGATAATAGCCTTAATTACACTAGATACTATAGCTAATGTCATTTATTGAGCACTTACTATAGGCCTAGCTCTGTGGTAAGAGCTCTGCAAACATTATCTCATTAGCCTGACAACCCCCCTGGGAGGAAACATCACCACAATCAGCATCCTACAGATGACGAAAGTGGGGTTCAGAGAGGTGAGGTGACACTCAGGGTGGTGTGGCTGGTGAGTACTGAGACTGGCCTGGGAACCACCTCTGCTTGCCTTTGAACTTGCAGCTCAGCTGGATCCACCTCCTCATCCTTCCATGTTCTGGAAGCCTCGCTGCCCCTTAGGTGTTTCCAAGACCACCCATCTGTGTACCACCCTCACAGCTCAGTCAAGAGCCAGGAAGACAGCAACCCACAGCAACCCCTCATGCTCCCACGGCACTGTCCAGCCGGCCCAGTGCTCTCACAGCCACTGTCCAAATCAACCCCCCTGATGCTAAGGCCCTCTTCTGAGGTCACAGGAGACAAAACTAAGGCTCAATGGGAGAAGTGGCTTGTCCCAAGCAGCACATTAAGTAGTGGAGCCAGAACTCAGATGAAGATGGTGGGACTCCAAGCCCAGTGCTCTCTGCCCTCTACCCCCAAGGCTGGGGTTCTGGGAGCAAGCCAGGGAGGGGGTCCTCCAGGCCTTCATCTCCTGAGGGGCTTCCTGGGCCCCTGACCTGAGCTACTTCCCTCCTTCTGCTCCCTAGGGCCTGGCAGTTGGCTCAGCTCTAACTTGGAGTCTCAATGTCTCATTTGAAATAAAATTTTTTTCCAGGCAATTACTTCCTGCTAATTAGGAGGCAAGGCTGCCAGTCCCTGGGCCCTGGGCTGGCCCCTTTTTTCAAGTCACAGGGGTAGAGGTACAGGGTAGCAGCACCAACCACAGAACATGCCAGGTTCAGCCCCATCAGCTGAAGGAGGCCAGGAAACTTTTAAGGGCGGAGGCTGGTAGGGGAGTGAGGCACTCCCAGGAACCGAGAGAAGGACGGTGGGGACACTGGGGACACTGGGGAGGGAGGGACTCCGAGGTGGGCAAGAGCCAGGGGACAAGAAGCTGGAAGGAGCCTCAACATGCCACGCAGAGTACGGGAGAGACCTAGGCTCGGGAGCAGCAGGGGGAGCCAGGAAGATCCAGAGAAACAGGGACACGTGTTGGGTTGTAAGAAGGAAAACGGAGGCATCACAGGAAGTGGGGAGACAGAGGAGGGGGGAGAGATCGCCCCTCTGCAGGGGGAGAGGAAGGAAGACACCCTGGAAAACAGTCCCGATGACAGAAGCGGAAGACGCAGAGAGGGGGAGATGCCGGGAAACTCCAGGAAGGGGAAGGAGAGAGGAAGGACAGGGAGGAAGGAGGAGCTGCTGAAGGGAAGCCCTGGGGAGAGGAGGAGCAGAGCAGGGGAGGATGGATGGAGTGGCAGTTCCCAGGGACCCAAGAAGGGCTCTCTTTACGTCATTGTCCTTGAGCCTCCCCCAATGTCAGTGCCCAGCCAGTCAGGCCTGCGTGGCCTCCTACGCATCCACAGGTACCGGGCGTGATGGCAGGCCACCAGCCGGCTCGGGCCCCAGATGCTCCATTCACCCGGGGCAGCCGGCCCACCTCTCTTCCTGCCCAACTGCCGCCCGCTCCTGTGGGCTGAGCCAGGGACCCTCCTGAGTCACACAGCAACAGCAGGAGGCTCTAGGACTGTGTGGCCCAGCCTCCCCGCCTCACAAAGGAGGGATCAGGGCCCAGAGAGGAAACGGTGCTTGTGCAAGGTCAGGTGAGTGACGAGGCCAGACATAGAGGGCTCAGGGGCGAAGTGCCAGGTCCTGCTCCCTCCTGGACACGGCCAATAACACAGGGCACAAAGACAGACCTGCGCTGCCAGCAAGTCAGCCCCTAATCGGTTAAGCCCCGTGGAGTGGGAGGTGGCAAGGCAGAAGAGGGTAGCTGGGGCTAGAAGGGAAGCACAGGAAGTCACCACTTACGGAGCATTGGGCTCCACGTGGGTTATCACTGCAGCTGACATTATCGAGCACTTCCTAGGTACAGCGTTCCAGCCACTTAACAGTGTTACGTGGGGGCTGTCAGTAAATCCGCACACTAACCCTATCGTGTACAAGTATTACTATTACCCCATTAGAGGCAAGGAACTGACACTCAGGGCGGCTGAGTAGTTGGCCAACTCCACAGGCTGACCAGTGCCATGGTTCTAATTCAGGCCAGCCTGAGGCCCCTTCCAGCCTGGCATTATCTAGTGATGCTCAGATGCCTGAGTTCCCAAGACCCCAGTCCAGCCCTGGCAGAATCTAGGCCCCAGAAACCGATACGGTTGCAATGCTGTATTGTGGGGGCCTCTTGTAGCCCAAAGGAGGGGGCAGTGCCAGGGGGTCCTAGACTTGAGCAAGCCCTGTCTTAAGGCACTGGAGTCTGGGTTCTGGTCCTGGCTCTGCCACTAATTTACTGTGTGACTTTGGGCAGGTCATTTGCCCTCTCTGAACTTGGGGCTCCCACCTATATCATCATCGAAGGGGAGGAGACCAGATAATAAGAGCTAGTGCACATGTCATGCTAACTTTGTGACAGGCCCCGTTCAAGGCACTTTACATACATTGGACCCTCCGAACCGCCCTCTGACGTACGTGTGTTCACTGTCTGCATTCTGCAGATAGGGAAGTGCAGCAAGGATAGGTTAATGAACTTGCCCAAGATCATGAAGCTAACCAATACATAAATGATCTGGGATTTGAACCCCATTACTTTTGGTCCAGACTCCCTGCTCTGTCAGCCACCTCACATTATTTCCCAAATGACTCTTAGCCCCTGCGTAGTGCCCCACAACACGTCTGCCTATGTCCCTCTGCAGGGGCACACGTGCCACCATGCTCCCACATGCAAAGCACCCCCCTCACGTGTCTACAACACGACGTGTGCTTGCCCACACCTGCTCCTGTGCCGTCGTCCCCCAGTTGCTATTTGGAACAACCACACAGAGCCATACATTTCCCGAAGCATTCCAGCACCAAGGACAGGTCAGCTCCAGCAGGTCCCCACGCACGCACGTGTCCCCCGTCTGGGCGCTGGCTGACTCGTGGGGCCGTGCCATGCCTCAGCGCACAGCCACGTGGCAGTGACGCGAGCCACCACACCCCTTCTCCTCTGCCCCCTCTAGTGCCTGGGCGGGTCACACGTCCCATCAGGCACCTGCCGGCACCCCCATCCACGCTGCCTTCCTCACGCCTCTCCCGACAAGCAGGCACCTGCTCCAGGAAGGAAGCAGGGCCAGGCCCAGCCCACGGCCTGAAGATGCCAGCCAGCTGGGGGTGGAGAGGGAGGAAGAGGCATCAAGCAGAGGCTCCGGGGGACCTGGGGTCCCCAGTTCCTGTCTGAGACTAAGCCCTCCCTGAGGTCTGAGTGCCAGAGCTGAGCTCTCAAGACCCTAGAGGTGCCCCTTGCCCTTTGTCAGTGCCAGATACAGGGCCAGATGGGGGGCCTGGGGACCTCTGCCCATCCGTCCCAAGCAGGGCTGTGGTGCCATGAGGGCTTCTCTGGCCAACCTACCATTGCACCCGAACACCCCATCCCTGGTCCCTGCTCTCTCCTCCCCCTGCCCAAGCATCTCAGAGTTCTGGGTATTTTTAGGCCTCAGCTGACAGGCTGTGAAATCGCTCCCTTCGCACCTCCCCAACCAGGCGGGGGCTGGAGGGGGAGAAATGGGGCTGGGGGGGCACACAGCCAATTCATCAGTCTCCTTCATGGCCAGGCAAGGAGTGAGGGGTGCCGCCCCGTTTGAGAGGATCCTGCCACCGAATCTGCAGGGAGGGAAGAGACAGGGTGGGAGGCAGGCTGCACCCCACTCCAGGAACCTGAGAACAAAGGTTTTAGGGGACACCTCAAGCACTGAAGCAGGCGCTGGGGACACCCTGGGAGTCCAGCTCCGCAGCCAGTAACAATTCCCAACACACCCTTCCCAGTGATGGGCCGCCAGACAGGCTGGCTTGGATCCTACTGGGATAAGGGAGGGAGGCCCCAGGGAGTGTAGGCCAGTGGTGGAGACCTAGGCTGAGGGAGGCTGACTTCAGATCCCATCCCGGCTCTGCTGAGTCACCCAGGGAGCCCCTGCGGCCTCCGTTTCCTCACCTGTACAACAGGGATACTGATGACCTCCCTTACAGGGACTGCCGTGAAGATGAAATGCAGTCGTGTGTGTGAAGAACACAGGGGTCTGAGGACCCACCGCTAGGAGACCCTCCCTGCCACTTCCCCTGGCCCGTGCATCCTCCTAACCTCTCCTTCCCCAGGCTGCGTTCCTTACCGGGGAGGGGCCTCTAGTTCAGCCTGGCATCAAGCTCTCTGGTGCCCGCCGGACCCTCTCCCAGGGGAACAGAGTTCCAGCTAAGGTGTGCGGATGGTGCAGGCCCTCTCTGCCTCCCTGCTTCCTGCTGCGGGGCTCCCACCCGCATCCTGTGTGCACACAGGCCCAAATGCCAATGCCACGTGCTGCCAGCACCCAGGTGTGAGGTGCTTGCCCTGGGACAAGCCCCTAGAGAGCTAGGAAGATGTACCCATGCCCCACTGTGAATGGGCCCCTGTGCCAGGGTCCATGGGCACAGGGAGGGGGGGCAGCCCGTCTTGTTGCCGTGGAAACAGGTTGGCTCTGGTGGGGCTCTGGAGCTCGGGGCTGGCAGCTGGAGCGTGAGCTGTGTGGCTCCTCCGGGGCCTGGCCCTGATGCCCACGGCAGGGTGGGGGGTGGGGGTGTAGAGCCAATCCTCAGGAGTACTAGCTGTGTTGACTGGGCCCGGGGCCTGTCTACCTGGGCTCTCCATTCCTCCCTGGAAGGCTTTCTCTGATACCTGAGCTCCCCAGAGAAGCCCCCTGGGGGTGTCCATCCATGCCCATCTGCACCAGGTTGCCCCCCTTTTACCCACCACTGGGCAGGACCCCAGTCAGGCTGGACACTGCAGACCTCCTGGTGTGGATGCCTTGGGTCAGTCTGTGCCGGTGAGACCTGCCACGCCACTGCAACGTTAAAGTTCTTTATAGAGATCTACTTGAAAGCCATCTATGGATCTCCAGTGCTCTAATTACAAAGAAAAAAATCCCGTTTTCCTATTTCACAATGCCAGGGCCTTCATAATCTGGCCCATCCTACATTTCTACAACTGCCCTCCCAAAGGGCCCCACTTCCAGACATGTTCAAGCACTCACTGCCACCTCAGCTGACCAAGACTTGTCACCTCGAGGCCACTGCGTGTGCTGTCCCCACCACATGCCTCACCCTTGCTTGTGCACATGGCAAGCTCTCATTCTTCCATCAAGACCCAAGGCCCTGGACCCAAAGCTCACACTCCTGGGTCTGGGAGTGTGGCTAGAATTCCACACCAATTTCTAAGGGCAAGTTCCCATTCCTGCTGTTCTGATGGAGCCCTGCCTTCCTCCTCCACCGGGATCGAAGCAGGAGCACGTCCCCCTTGGGACTTCCGGAACCCTCATCCCACACATCAATCCCTTGGAGCAGGATAATGCTGATAACAGCTTCCGTTGGCTGAGTGCTTACTATGTGCTTGTGGGCCCTCTGCTGGAAACATTTCCCGCCTTATCTTGCCTCATCCTCCAACCCCATAGGAGGTCAGAACTGTCATCATACCCATTTAACAGAAAAAGAAACTGAGGTCAGGGTGGTGGAATACCTTGCTCCAAGGACACAGCAACAGTGCTTCTGCCAGGATTCGAACAGACAGCTGTTTGACCCCAGAGAGCTTGCTTAAGCCAGCCACCCGCTGCTGCACAACCATAACGTGCTTAGGTCTTACTGAGCACTCCACAAGTACGACCCTGCTATTTTTATTGCAATACTGTTATCATTACAGGGTGTGTTGGGTGACCTGAGAGGGCTCACTCAGGCTGGACCCTGCTCTAAAGCATGAGAGTCTCAGTCCTGGATAAAGTAAGTGAGCGCTCAGCAGGGCCCATGAGCTGCCAGAAATGGGGGTCAGGATGTAAAAGAGGTATGCAGGGAGCCCCGATACCCGCACCTGGTGGACGTGGAGAACCTGAGGAGTGCTGGATGGAGCACGGGGTTCGGAGGAGGCCCAGGAGGGGCAGAGTGGGAGGCCCTGCGAGCTGACTGAGTTGGCCACTGCGCTCTGGACCCGCTGATACCACCCTGCGGTAATGAGACGGATCCAATTTGTACCCAGGGCCCCGCCGGGAGCAGCTGCCGCGGCAGGGTTTGAAGTAATTTAATTGGACACATTAGCCACACAGCTCTCTCCTCCGCGCCCCTCGTGCAGGGCCTCACGCGGGGGCCCCTGGTGGCCTCCCACACCCCACACCACCCCATCCTGGCTGGGGGCAGGGTGCACGCTGCACCATCCAGCACCGTGAGACCCCCCCACCTGCTGGGACTGACCTTTTGGCCCCTCTCCTGTCTCGTTCTGGGGGCTTCTGGAGCTCCAGAACCTGAGCGCTGGATGCAAGCAGCCCCTGGAGCTGCAGCTCAGACCTTTCTCCCTGTCTCCTCTGATAGGCAGACGGGCTGCCCCCGACTCTCCCCTCCCAGACCGCCTGAGAGGCCCCAGCTTCCAGCACCCTAGGAAGAGCACTGAAGGAACAGGGCCACTATGAAGTCTGGGGGAGGGGGGCAATCTTCTTCTCAGACTCTGAGTGAGGGGTGTATACATTCATGCACAGATTCTAATCACAAACACACAGAGGTGCCTAGTTAGATCCAGACACAAGCACACACAAACACACATGCTGAGTGACCCATATGCAGTAGCAAAAATGCCCATATTCGTGCGCACCAAAGCTCTGACGGCCCCACGTCCACACCTGTGCACGCCTCACAGCCAGGTGAAGCCCTGCTCCCAGCAGCGGGAGGCCTCAGGGGCCACCAAACAGGCAGGTGGGAGGTTGTGGCAGGGGCAGGCGGGGTCCCTAGAGGGCACAGGCACTGCCTAGCTGGGCACAGGCGCCCTCCCCTCAACGCTTCCCATTACAGCTCCCTGCGCACCTCTGCGCACCTCGCTACAAATGCACTCATTAGCTGCTGTTTACTGTGGGCACAGCACTCAGGCGAGCGCAGCTATTACGGCACCGTCCAGCTGCCACCGGCACCAGCACCGAGCCTCAGGCAGGTACACACACAGCTTCTCCAGCGGGCCCTGCCCCCGTCCCAGGGCACTGTGGCCCCAAACACCCAGGGCCTAGCCCCACAGGGGGCACTCCTCTTCCAAGGAGCCCATCCAGGTGGAAGCTGCAGAGTGCCACCCAGCCCAGGCCCCACACGCCAGCCCACCTTCCAACCAGTCGGGTCCAGAACTCCAGGCGCCAGCTCGGGCGCCCTCCAGCCTCTTCCACAGGTCTCATGCTAGCTGCCAACTCTGTTCCAACCCTTGGGGAATCCTGCTGGGTGAGACCAAAGCCTTGCCCTCCAGACACAAGTTGGACTGGGCCCAGCAAGGTTGCCCCTGATGCCTGGAAGGTCAGGGACTTCCATGGAACTGGCACCGTGTGCCTGGCACCACTGGCTGGGGTTCCCTGGCAAGGCAGGCGGGCACCAGGGCTGGGCCTGGCACAGGCTGGCTCCGGCACCTGGCCAGACCAGTGACTGCCCTGACAGTGAGCTGACCTCTCCAGCTGCGTGTGCCCCTCGCCGAGTGCCATCCATGCCACATTGGGTGGCCTCGGCGCCTCCGAGGAGGCTGTATGGGGTCAACTCCTCTTCCAGCCAGGAGTCCCTGCTCAGGTCTGGGCCTCCCACCCAGATGAGGCTCCCCGCACCCCTCCCCCATGCTGTGCTGGCCTCACTCCCCTGGGGGAAGCAGTTATCACAATCGGCCCATCAGATTCAATAAGGATTCAAAGTCCCTGAGCCAATCGGGGGTGGGCAGGGAGAGGGGGTGAGGGAAAAGGAGGCAGGCCTGCCTTTCCCCTCCTCTGCGTTTCTGCCACAACAGGGCTGAAGGGAGTAAGACGGGGACAGCCCTCCATTGGCACTGTCCACGTCCCATGGGCCTGAGCTAGGGGTCAGCCAGGGGCCAGGGCCAGCTGCCCAGGGCCTGGCCTGTCTTTGCTCACCTGACATCCACCTGTTCCCCTGCCTTCCAGCTGTTCCTCACCTGTCACCTGCTGGCCAGTGTCTTCCCACCCTAGTCCAGCCTGTCCTAGCCCTTTTTCCCCAACCAGGCTACCTCCCTCCCACCACCCCACAGTCCTTGAGCACCCAGCCCCTTGGTCCCACGGTCCCCATAGGCCATGGAACAGCGTGCCCCAAGGCCAAGGGGGCCTGTCTCTATGGGGAATACTATAGCGTGGGAGCACTGGCTTCCCTGACCCACATCCCAGAGAAGCCTCCTTCCTGCCGCGCTCCGGGCTCAGCCCCGGGCCCCGCTCTGGGCCATGGCCTATCGAGAGATCATTTGATCTTCAGTCCCAGACTCTGCCTCAAGGCCAAATGCCGGCCAGGGAGGCCGGGGCCTGCAGATGCGGCAGGTGGGGGGAATGGGTAGATGAAGGGGGAAAGAGCGTTTGTCAATGAAATGGTTAGACAGAGTCAGGCCTCCTTGGACTATCCCACACCCCAGCCCTGGTCCCTAACCCTGGTGGCCCTCATAGCACACCCCTGTTCTGCCCTTGCAGCCATACCCCTAGTTGCTGCCCCACACATCACCCAATGCCCCTAACTTGTGCCCAGTGGCCTGAGCAACGTCATGGATCCTTCTGCCTTGAGAGAGGAGACCTACCATACCCAAGGCCCCCTGACCTATGCAGTGGGCCCCCCATACCCACTAGGAATGACCTGTCCCACAGAGCTGTTAGTGGTAACAGGTGGAACAGAAAAGAACGCAAGCTCTGCTCCTCCCAGGGACAAGCTGGAAGAGGCTGGGGCAGCCCTCGGGCCCTGACTCCCCTGCCCACAGTGCTGCACAGGCCCAGACCAACCCTCTCTGGCCCTGCTCACTCACTCCCTGCAAGGTCACCTCTCCGTTCCTCCCTCCCTGCCGCCGTCCTGCCTGCCCACTGCAACGCTGACCCCTGCAGGCCTGCTGAGGCTCTGCCCGACCTGGGGACAGCGGCAGAGGGACACAGGGAGGCCTGACCAGCTCAGCTCGGGAAGGAGGAACAGAGGCTGAAGGCTGAAGGCAGGGAGAGGGCTCAGGGTCTAGGGGAGGGAGCAGAGACGCATTTGCAGGCATGGCTGAGGGAGGCTGGGCAGTTTGGAGCAGAAGCCAATGGGGGTCTTCATTTTTCACTGGGCTCTGGCTTTTTCCCATAGTCCCTTGCTTCCGCCTTGATCTCTGAGGGTCCTGCCTGGAGGTCAGGGGCCCAAGTGGAGAGGGCACTGTATCTGTCGCCTGTCCTGCCTGTTGCCTGTCCTGTTGGGTAAGAGTCTTAGCAGCAGGCTGAGCCTTATAAGGACTTATGGAGTAAATGGACTGAGGGTGAGGGTAACGCAGGGACCCTCTGGAACCAGCCTGGGACAGGGGGGAGCAGGAGAGGAAAGGAGGTTTTAAAACATTTTAAAGGGCTGGGTCACAGGTGTTCCTGGGAGAGGGATGAAGAGATCAATGTAAAAGATACTGCGGCCCCTGGGAGACCAGAGGGAGTGACCTGAATCATGCAGTAATCCATTTCTATATCTCACTCCCACCAGGTGTCAGACAAAGGAATGATGGGGGACACGCAGCCCTAGTGGGGGGTGGGGGGCAGAGTCTGGGGGCCTAGGGTGAGCTGATAGGGAGGGGAAGCTATAAGGGGTATAGGAGGTGGGCAGGAATGCCAGGGGGCACAGAGGCCAAAAGGAGGTCCCTGGCCCCTCAGAGAGCCCCAGGGGAAGAGGGGCAAATGCAGACTCTGCTGTCTGCAGCCTACAACTGCCCCCACCCAGCCCAGTGCCCATACCAGAGAGAAGGGGACCGCAGGCGGCCTGCTTCCCAGAGCTGCCCCTGCCCTGGTACTGGTGGGCCCCACAGTGGGAGAGGGAAGCCAGGCGTCCACCCCAGACAGGGAGGCCCATCTGAGAAGGGTGGAGAGGGAGAGGTCCAGGGGCAGCCAGCCCTGGTTCCAGACCCTGTACCCAGGAGGTGCCAAGTACATCAAGTTGGCCTCTGTGGAGATGGCAGAGATGCTTAGAGGAGGGGTGATGTCATGGTGCCAGGGCTGGAAGGGGAGAGGGGACAAGGACATGGCCCAGGCCATTGATCTAACAGGAGAGGGGAGGCAGCTGGCCTGGCCAGGCAGGGGGACAGGAGTGCCCTCATACCCCAGAGCTCTGAACTAAGTAAGCTATTGGCTTCGGAGAGGGTGATCCAAGTACGAGGATGCCTCTGCCCTGGTCCAAGTGCTGGAAGCTGGCGGCCTCTTGGGGGAAGATGCCAGTGGAGGTGACCTGGGCCCGGGCAGATGAAGGGAGGGGTCTCCAAAGGTAATGTCCCTTCAGCAATCACCTGGACGGCATTCACAGATGGGCATGAGGGTCTAGAGAGGGAGACTGAGTCTCTTTCACCCTTATACCCACGTGCTGAGTGCTCCTATGCCGAGCACCAGGAGGTCCCCTCAGCAGAGCTGGGCTGCTGGGTGAGGACCGACTCTTCAGGAGTCAGGGACAGGCTGAGGCTGCCCCGGAAGCAAAGAGCGAAGCAGGCACCCACTGGACTGCCCTCAAAACCCTTGGGGGTCTAGGCCCCCCTCTGGGGAGGGTCTTAGGACCGTTCCCTCCCTCCAGCCCCCCACCCCACCCCCAGGACATCGGCAGCAGTAAGCCCAAAGGCTCTCATCTGGGAGCAAGTCCTCAGGCTTCGTGCTCAGGTGTCATGCTTTTAGCAGCGAAGAAAAACCCAGACATAGACCCTGCTGCCAGAACCGGCAGCCTGGGGGTGCTGGGTCTGGGTGGGGCACTCCAGGTGGGAGCTGAGACTCAGCCTGGGCAGGAAATGCAGGGGACCTGCCTACAGGTGGGCACTGCCGTGAGGAGGCTGCGTGAGCCAAGGAGGAAATGGCAGAGCAATTGCCCGAGGAAGGAAGGAGGAAAGGTTCTGGCTTGGCTCCTTTGAGGATGCCGAGCAGACGTGGGCTCCAGGCCACTCCCCCGGCTCCAGCTCCAGAGAAATGCAAAGGAGCACAGCCCCTCCCCCTCCTTCCCCGGACAGGACTGGAGTGAGTTTGGGGTTCTCGGCTTCCCCCCTCCCCAAGCCCGGGAGAATATTCCCCTGGCACCCTCATCCTCACCAATCTGGGCTCCCTCTCCCGGCAGGCACTCGTGCCCCCTCCTCAGCGCTCCTGCGGTCCCCTCCCCAAGCCCCCACCCCTGCGGCTGCACCAGATTCCCTCTTGCCCCTGTCACGCTCTCAATCACAGCTGGCACCGCCGATGCCACTCCGCTCCCCTGTGACCACAACCTTAGTCCAAAGCGGCCCGGATCCTTGTCTTGGGGTCCTCCCAGCGATGGCACCCTCGGCGCACTGGTGCTGGGGACCCGGGGATCCCTCCGAAGGATGCCTGGCGCCTGCGGGGGCAGCGGCTCCTCGCTCCACCACACACGTTGTCCTTGGGCCGCTGGAGGTGGTGGTGGTGTTGCGGGGGGGAGGTCCTTGTGGGGACGCTGCGAAGCCGGCGCCGGGCATCCAGCCTGGCAGTGCCTTGACTGCGGGGGGCCCGGCGTCCGAGCCGCTGCCGCTCAAGCCCGCGCCCCGGAGCTGGGACGACCCTGGCGGCTGGGGGTGGGGGTCTGCGCGGCACTGGCCGACAGCAGCCCGGGGCGAGGGCTCCGAGACGGCGCCGTCCGGCCCGCCGGTGCAGAGCGCCCCAGCCCGCGCGGGGCCGCGCTTACCTGGGCTGGCCGCCTCCGGGTCCCGGTACATGGTCCCCTCGTCGCCGGCTACCCTCCGGGCTCCTCAGAGCCGCCCGCGGCCGCGCGCTGCTCCGCCGCCGCTGCAGGGCATGGGGCCGGGAGACCCCCGGGGGCGGGTCCGAGGGCGGGGGCCTCGCGGGCTGCACCGAGCCGCCGAGCCGGGGAGCGGGGGCCGCCCGCCAGCCCTCCCGCCCGCTGAGCACGCTGCCGCCGCCGCCGAGCCTCCTCCCTCCGGCCTGGGCGCCGCGTGTGCGCGCCGGAGCGTGTGTGAGTGTGTGTGTGTACGAGGCCGTGTGTATGTGTGTGTGTGTGAGCGCGTGTGTGAGTGCGCCCGGGGCTCCGCCGGCGCCGCCCGCCCGCTGCCGAGCGCCGCGGCCAAGACCGCCGCCGCCGCCTGCACCCGCTGCCGCCCGCTGCCGGCCACGCGCCGCACTGCAGCCCGGAGCCGCCCCGAGGGCACCGCCGCCGCCCCGCGCCCCGCCCGTCTGCAGCCCCCTGGGGCGGGCACGGCGCCCTCCGGCTGGGCTCCGGGAGCCCTCGCGCCCCTCCACACTGCAGGACCCCCTCGGCCGGTGCGCTCTTGGTGACAGCGGCTTCGAACTTGGCAAGGCCGCAGAGCCCGCCCTCTCCTCCGAGGTGCCCTTTGACTCCGCTTCAAAAGGCGTGGAAATCCAGTCCACGTTTTCCGCTTGGTGGCGGTTCGAGGGCGTCAGCTCGGGACTCGACACCGGGAAGGTCTCCGAGGGACGGGCTGGTGTGTGCAAAAACCAGAACTGGATTTTTTTGCCAGGCTGAGCCTGGATCCGCTACTCTGGCCATCCCCAAGCCTGCACACCAATGGAGCAGAAGTCTAGGATGGCCATCCTCCATGGCAGGCTAGTCCTAGTGACCCTCCCCCCTTACTCCAGTCTCACAGAAGATTAAAACAGACTTTACTGCCGGTGCTCACCCCTCTCCTATGGGGTTCGTTCCGGCCCTCCCCCTCTCCTTAACCACAGTGCTTCAGTGGGTAGGAAGGGACTCTCCCTTCGTCCTTTCAATCCTGGAGCTCTACTGGTCCTCTCTGCCCCTCTCTCAGCTCAGCTCAGTCCAAATCAGGCTCTTTTGCTGTAGAATTGGGAATGTTTGACTCTGTGGCAGGGGAGAAAAGGGGACCTTCTCCCAGGCATTGGAAGGGCCTGGAACCAGCCCATTGGTGGTTTCAGGTACAGAGATCTCCCTGCACACACCTACACACCTGATCAATGACACTTCCCATGCCCCATATAGACACAGATACACACACATCCCCACACGTAAATACAGACACCAAAGCATTACACAGCACAGGGCCTGCCTCTACCCTGAACTGAAGGGGGTTGGCAGGAGGGCATCATCCCAGGCCTGCCACACCAGCCCTCCCCACTCCACTGAGAATGGAGTTCACTGGTGAGATGACTCCAGAGTCAAGGTTTCCTACTCCCACCCTGAGAAATCCACTTAGCTGATTTTATACTGCATAGCTCACACCCAGCACACCTCCACTTCCCATAGTGCACCAGGCAGCCAGCACCCACAGGGACAAATCTCCATCTCAAATCTCCCCAACACACACACACACACACACACACCATACCCTTGAACTCACATGGAGCCTATCACTCACAACACACACTCATCCACCCACAGCTTTTCTGGTTGAGAAACAAATAAGGAAATTCCTCCAAGCAACCTTCATGAAGACTGTTCCGGTAGAGAACAGATTTCCTTGGATTGAATGTTCTAATTAAAAATGGAAGGAAAAAAAAAAAAAGGCATTTGTAGGTTCTAGCCCACAATTCCTCAATGGCCAGAAATCTCAGCCCTCATCCCCTGGTCAAGGGCTGTGACCTTTCACACACCTACACGCAGCCAAGAATCCAGGAGCTATCCACATACCCCTATTTTGGCAACCCCCGGAAAGCCACACCAACAGGCTGAGACCTCAGGGTCTTCAACCTGGCTTCTTCTGCACACACACACACACACACACACACACACACACCACCCCCAGCTACCTCTCTCATTGTCCTAGTAAAGAGTAAATAGTGCACCCCTTCCCCCCCACCCCGCTTCCATCCCCTTACCTCCCCCTACCATCAATGGGCACCACACAGAAAAGTTCCCTGTTCAAGAATCTCTTCACCCATCAATCTGAGAGTCCAGAGAGGGATAGCAGAATTCATCAATGAACTCAACAGACCTCTAGAAATATCTAAAATCATAGAGTTTTTCAGCATTGGAAGAGGAGAAGACATATGAGAGATAGAACCCAGGCCACCCTTCAGGCGACAGACAGTGAAGACTAGGCCCGTAGAAGGAAAGGAACTGAGCAGGGGAGCTAAAGGCCAGGAGCTAACAGCCCAGGGAGCTGATGAGAGAGCCAGAAGCAGAAGCCTTAGTCCTGACTCCCAGCCTTTGGCCCACACCCTGTGAGAAGACCCATCATTGCTCCCACCCAAGAACTTAGAGCCTGTCCCTTCCAAAAATAAAAATCCCAATCTCATTCACTCCCAGCAGGCATCAGACAGCCATTGTTCCAGAGAGTCAGAGCTGGACCATCCCTGAGACATACCAGATAAACCCCGTGAGATACTGTTTGGAAACTGAGGCTCTGGGGCATTGGGAATCTTGGGTGGGGTTTGATTTCCTGCCTGTATCACTGATACAAGAAAAGGTTTGAAGACACCCTTTCTCTGGGTCTCAGTCACTTTGTCTAGGGGATGCAGAGTCATTGGAAAGAGGAAAGAGTATAGATTTGTGTGGTCTGTCATTCCAGGCTGTGTGACCCTGGGCAGACTACTTGATACCTCTGGGCCTTGGTTTCCTCATCCATACACTGGAGATAATAAGAGCACCTATTTCTTCTACTGTTATAAAGATGAAATGAGATGATACAATTAAAGCACTTAAAATGATATTTGGAGCATAAAATTTTTGGATAGATATTGAATGCCATTATTGTTGTTTGCTTATCCCTAACAGAGATACCATGTACTCCCCATGTCCATGTTTCACCTGTCAGGAAAGTTCTTCCAAATGTCTAACCTCGAACCATCCTGCTGCATCTGAAGGCTACTCTCTCCTGCTGGAGCATCAGTGAGAGCCCAGCCGATGGTGAGCTGTGTCTTCTGAGCATGGGCAGCAAACAAGTCTGCGGGAGTGAGCAGGTCCTCAGGGGTGTGGATCATCCCCATCCTGCCCTCGGGTCCTGTCCCTCACAGGTAAGGGCCTGGACCTTTGGGGTTCTGCCTCTCTCCTCCCACCCCCCAGTCAAGGGGGGCCCTGAGAGACCCTCTCATTCTGTGATGCTGCTTGCCCCTGTGTCCTGGGCTCCATGACGTGGCAGGAAGTGCCAGCAGCACCTGGCTCCCCAAAGACACTGTGTACTGCAAACCCCTCAGGCCTGTTTCCGATCTGGTGCCGTCATCAGGGTCCAGGTGTCCTGGGTCAGCTTCAGGAGGGACGTGCTGTCCCTCAGGAGCAGATGCCAGGCCTGCTCTCTTCTACACAAGGCCCCTGAGGCCACCTGGCTCTGTTGCTAGGCCACAGCTGGGAGGCAGGGCTCCTGGGTTCCCCTCTGGCCCCTATGTGACATGCTCTCTAATGCTGCTGTCCCCTACGGCTCCTGTCCCCCCTACACCCCCGCCCCGGGCCACGGGCGGAATTATTAATAAAAGTGCTGAGGAAGCTGTTTGCACAGCTCACGTGACAGAACAAGCACACCTCTCTCCTTGCCACCATCCATGTGGCGAGAGACGCCAGCTGAGCATCCGCCTTAGCAGGCAGGGGCAAGCTCGGAGACTGGCCAGAAGGCAGCTGAGAAGGGCGAAAGCGGAGCCCACTGACGTGTCAGACTAATAGCAAGGACCTGCTCTGCTACCCTGTCCCTGCTGCTGCCCGGGTCCCCAGGCCTCCCCTTCCAGCTCTGCAGAGGGCAAGAATCTGAAGGTAAAAGCATAAAATTCACAGAAGTCACCTCTCAGAAAGGATGCAACAGCTGACTCTGAGAGGCAGCGGCAGCCACGTCTATGCCCACAATGCGGATTGAATCAATACTTGCTGATCAATGACTTCTTCTCTCCAGACCCAGGAACCACGGAATCTGGAGGCCCGCCGAGGGTCCACACTTGTACATTTGCCGGGCCCTGCTTTAGAGGCCCGATACTACAGATGCAGGTCTGGCCCACAGCGTCCATGGAAGCATCCTAGACTTGATCTCTGGTTCTTCCTCTGCCACTAGGCAGCTGTTTGGCCTCAGGAAATGCCGCAGGGCCGGAAACATGCTCTTGCCAGAAACCCCTTCTCCAACCCCAGTGCATCCCCATCTTTCTCCCTGTAACCTAGTCCCCACTCAGATTCTGGCCCTGAGTCTCTCACCATGGTCACCCTGATACCCCCTGTGCTTGACTCAGCCCCTCAAACCTTCTGCCACCCCAAAAGGTGAAAGCTGATGCCCCTTCGGCTGGCCAGCCAGGCCCTGCTTGAGACAGTCCCAGACTCGGTCAGAATCTTGGCATTAGGCCTCTCTTTTGAGACACCCCCTATTTTCTCAGTCTTGGGCAACTCTGGGACCCTAAGGCTGACTGAGAGGCATGGGACTAGTGAGACACCCTTATCACGAGGCATCTGAAAGCACCAGGTCGGCTTGTGGATTACGAGCTGAGTGATCTGGGATAAATCACTCAATCCTTCTGAGCCTCAGTTTAACAGTCTATATACCACAAGGATGTTGGTGTTTAATCTTAAATTGGCCTTGGACTACTTTGGGAATCTAATGAACCCCATGGACCTCTACTCCCTAGAAAAAAAATGCATATCCAAATATAGATACAACATTTTGCCCATAATTGGGTGGGGGAGTTTTACAGATATAAAGATCCCTAGCCCAGAGACCTGCGTGGTCGCTACTCGGCCTGCCTGTCTGAGTCTGCTCTCTGCCCTCACCCTCCACACAGGGACTCCTGGGCCCTGCTCTGGGTGGGCTCCTGGTCTAGCCCCACCACTTCTCCCTCCTGCTTCTGTGGCCCCTTCCCCCAACACGCCCTGTGGTTGGAACCAGCTTGCCAGCTCAGACCAGCATTTCAATCCCTCTTGGAGCCCATTGAGCAGGCTCCACCTGCCTTTCAAGGTATTTAAAGGTTCTTTGACCAAATGCTTTTTGATCCTCTGCTGATGGGAACCAAGCGGAGGCTTTTTCACCGATGGCCCCTCTCCCCCCCTATATTAGTGACTAAGAGCTCCTTTGATAATGCAGAAACTTGCTGTGGTTTGTTCAAAGCCCTGGCCCTTGCCGTCACATCCCCTAGAGACCCACGCCGCTGGTCAGCTCTCGCTGCCACTGCCCACCTCCAGCGGTGGCCTAGTTAATGGGGCCTCCTAGTGCTAAGGGTCCACCAGCAACCATGGGACCCCAGACCTGAGCCCAGCTGGTAGAGGGTCACTTCAGCCAAGCCCCAATCTTCCCAAGGAGCCCATGCCTGGTCTGGGCACAATGGGGTCTGAGCAAGTGTCCCCCAGACTCTGGCGGAACACGGCTACATGAGGCTGCATAGGGTGGCATGCGGCCCAAGGGATCCATTAACCTGTTTGCAGGGTCCAGTGATGAGATCCCTTAGCCCGAGGCTGAGGAGAGGAAGCCCTTTGAGCAGTTGCTGACACAGACCTCGGCATTTGAGGGACAGGAGCTGGCACCCATCAACTCAGACCTTCACCCACTCCACCCATCACAGCTGGTGCCATTGCTCCAACTGGGCCACTCAGAGGGCCCCGGGCTGGGCCCCAGCTGCAGAATCGTGGGGGCTGGGGACCAGGCATTAGGCTCAGGGCCACCACTGCCCCGCGACAGGTGTCCCCAGCGCGGTGTCCTTCTCACCAACTTGATCAGATCTCCCCGGCTTCCCCCGCATCCCCCAAGCTCCCTGAAGTCTCCGGCTGGGTGGCGGCCAGGCTGGGGATGAACATGCACGTGCACGGAGGGGGTCTGGGGCCCGCATGTCCTGGGGGATTATTGTGTGCGGGAAGCAGACGCATCTGCGGTTGGACGGAGCAGGGTGCACCCAGGCGTCCAGCTGTGGGTATGACATGATCCAAAGGAGCCTCAACCTGGGACTGAGGCCCCGTCCCTGCGCCCCAGCTGGAGTTGAAGACCTCACTGTGGGTGGAATGTGGGGGGTCCCGTTTCTCAGCAGGTACGGGCGTTATCAGCGCTGAGGAGCTGTGTATTTGGGAGGGTAACAGAAGGGGCCCTAACACTCCAGGAGCTAGGCATGTTTAGGGCCCCAGGCCCCCTCCCTCACTGAGGACTCTGGGGGCTACTGGGCACCTTGGCCTGGCTAGACCAGCGCCAGAATCCAGCCCCGGCCCTGTGATAATCATAATAACTGCAGCCACCATTTATGGAGCTCTGAGGGCTTGCCCAGCTCAAGTGCCAAGTGCATTATCCCCACTTGATAGTCACAGCAGCTGGATAAAGAAGTCCTATTGTAATCCTTTCCGGAAGGTGAAGAGGCTGAGGATCAGAGACGGTGTGGCTTACCTGAGGTCACTCATTGGGGGGGGGGGGCGCCTGGGAGTCCCACCCAGCTCTGACCAGCTCTAGAGCCCAAGGCCTCAACCACTGGGCTTGCTGCCTTTCACCTTGGAATTTTTCTGAGGTTGCTCAGGTGCCAGGCTAGGCTCTTCGGCCCTGTGTAGCCCAGCTCATGGGGGAGCAGAGGTGGGGCAGCGTTGGAAAAGAGGGAGAAGATAGGGGACCCCCCTCAGCTGCTACTCCCTTCTTTTCCTCCTGGATCCCCTCACATTTGCTCCCACCCCTCCTCCAACTGTGGACACTCCCAGGGCTCTGTCCTTAGCTGTTATCTTCGTTCTCACCCCACACTCTTCCTGCGTGAGCTCATCCACTCCCACGGCCTTCGCTTTTGCTTCAGTCCAACTCCCAACACTGTCTCGGGGGCCCGACCTCCCTCCGGAGCTGGCATCCATCTTCCTGCCGCAGCCTCTCCACCCAGGTGGAGTGAAGCCCCCTTCCTGTCCCAAGCTCCAGCCCAGTTCCCCAAAGCCTCCCGCGGCTCTTCCTCAGTATCACATCGGCTTCCAGAGCCTTCTGACCTGTTCTCTCATGGAGGCTCTCACACCCTCACCACAAACTTGGCAGCTGCCTTCCTTCATCACACGCTCACAGCCCGCTCCCGCCTGCCTCAGCTGCGCCCGGGGCCTGCCTTCTTCGCCAAGCCCACTGCCCGCTTCCACTGCGATTCTGCCCAGCAGCCCACCCCAGACCTTGGAGGACTCCCCGCTGCCTGTGGAGTCAGGTGCGAGAATCTGCCTGACACACAGCCCTCCCCAGGTTGAGGACCGTCCTCCTGGTCATGCCCAATGCCCTGCCTTCAGCTAAAAGCTATTCCTGAGTCTCTGTCATGTGTGTCCGCCCTCCAATGCCAACCTCCAATGCCACTTCTTCCAGGGAGCCGGCCCTGGTTTCTCCAGGTGAGTTTGAACTCTCCCCCGTTGCTCTGGTGGAACTGTTTAGGGGTGTTTGTAGCCTCTGCAGGCCTGCTTCCCACCCATGCGCTAGATCAGGAGCTCTTCTTGAAAGGCAAGGATCGCCTACTATCCAGCCTCCTCTTCCCTCGTCCATTTTTTTACTGCTCCACGCAGCAGACATTGTGCCATTGTGCTAGGCACTGCAGTGTATAGAGTCCCTCCGCGGGGCTCCTCCGGGTGATGGGTGTAAGGGGACAAGTGCACTCATGGAGGGCTGCTCAGGCACATTCAGGGGGTGAGTCTGCCCCGGGAGAGCAATTCTCCAGGCCCGAGTGCCAGACCCTGGCCTAGGCACTGTGGGTCCTATGAGCTTGAGCAAGACCCAGCCCTGCCCCCCGGGATTGTGGCTATGCAGGCGCAATGCGTGTGCCAGCGCAGGTGTGAACAACGGGCTCTGAAACCATCAGAGGCGGGATGCTGACCGGCCCTGGGAAAACCCAGAAGCTTCCCACCTGCCCAGCCCTTGCACCTCCTGAATCTCTGCTGAATGAAATTGGTTAGTAGAAGAAAGGGGACATACTAGAGACTGAAGAAGCAAAGGAAGGTTACAGAGGGGAGGGTAACAGCAGCACTTGCCCCGCATTTGCACACAGTGGCCCTGCCACCCATCCCAGAGGGGGTCTTGCAGACGAATAAACTCTTGGATGTGCAGCCCTCTGAGGAAGAAAGGATATGTATGTATGTATATATGTATGTATGTATGCATCTCCTTGTCTTATCAGTGATATTAGTCTAGCCCCTCTTCCCAGGAAGCCTCAGTTTCCCCCTGGGAAAATCAGGTGCACCCTATGACAACTTGATTCTTTCTCTGGGCCTCAGCTTTCCTATCTGCAACACGAGGCTGTGGGGTGACATGGCCGCAAGTGTCTCTGGCTCCTCCAGGAAGACGCTCCGTGGGACACTGTCCTCTGTCCTCTCCCGCCCACCACACCCTGGGCTGAGCTCAGGATCCCCATGATGTCACAAAGGCAACTCCCTGTCCTGTTTGTCTTTCTGGCCAAACAAGACCATGTAGAAAGTGGGCTTTTTGGCTGGAAATCTCCCTGTGAGTTTTGGGGCCCAGGCTCCACCCAGGCCTGTGTTCTGAAAAAGCCCCCTGTGTGGGTCCCTCCCTTCTATCCCAGGTCCAAGGTCTGGGCTTCCCTGAGAAAGCCCCAGCTTTCTCCCAATACCCGTAGGCCTCTCCCTTTATGTCCAGAAGTTTGAGGGGTACAAGCTGCCCCCAGTTTAAAGGGGATGGAAGCTGGAGTGGAGGGAGAGAGAAGCTCTTACCATAAACCTCCTCACCCCCTCTGATGTGTGCTTCCTGCCCACTCTGTGTGCTTGGCGGGTGAGTCACTCCCCCCACCCCTGACCCTATAAATCAGACACCTTGGCCATGTCCCCACCTCCACTCTTCCTTACTGGAACACTCAGCTGGTGACAAGGCCCAGCCTTTCCCCGCTCCTGGCTCCCTGCAGTCTTTCTCAGCCCCCCTTCCCCACATGACTGCCCTAGCCCAGGCCCTGGTTTCTCTAGAGCTTCCTCCTGTGTCCCTTCCTCTGGCTCTAGCTGGCTCCTCTTCCCTCCATTGTCCTATGGGCAAAGCACAAGTGTGACCATGTTGCTTTTCAGCTCAAAGCCCTTCCATGGCTCCCCATTACTCCTGAGGAAGAGCTCACTCCCTGTCTGGCAGGCAGAGCCCTTTTTTGTTTTGTTTTGTTTTAACATTTATTTTATTGTTTTTGACAGAGACAGAGAGAGACAGAGAGAAGGGGGAGGGCCCAGAGCAGTCTCCATAGTTGCACATCATCAGTTTTCGACATGGTTTCATTCCACACAGGTGGGCGAGGGCCACAGAGGGCAAGAACCGAACTGGGGGCCTCCTGCAAGGGAAGCACACCCCAGTTCAGCATATGGGTCTGCACGGGCCAGGGCCGGGACTCGATCCTCAGACCCCGGGGCTGCAAAGCGAGCGCTTAACCTGCTGAGCCATCCGGCTTCCCCTGGGGCCCTTCTTGACCGAACTAACCACAGAGACCAAGTGATCTTGGAGAAGGTGAGAAGGAGCTACAGGTTGGTGTGCGTGTGGGGTGGGGGGCTTCTCAGAGAGAGGGCACAGCAAGTGCGGAAGTGGGGAGATGCGGGGGAGCCCTGGGAGGCCCTGGGGTGGGACTGTGCCCAGAGGGTTGGAGGAACAGCCAGAGGCTGGTGGGAGTCCGGTGAGTGAGGGAGAGAGGACTAGCAGAGGAGGTCAGGACAGTGAGGGAGGCTGAGAGGGGGAGGGCTGGTCGTTGCTAGACTTGGGGGGAGGGAAGCGGGAGTGTGCTGTGTGTGCAGAGGGGGGACATGAGCTGACAGTACTGAGAAAGGGTGGCTCTGGCTGTGTTGAGGGAGCAGGTAGGAGGAGAGGAAAGAGGCAGCTCAGACCAGGCTGGGTGCAGTGTGGGTGGTGGGGAGTGATTGGATTTGAGGTCTATTCTGAAGACAGAACCAACAGAGTTTCCTGATGGATTGGATGTGGGCTGTGAGAAAAAGCGAGGCCGACATCACCTCCGAGGACTGCCCTCCACTGGGATGGGAAGTTTATGCGAGAACAGCATTTTCTCAATCTTCTTTCCACCGTCGCCCACCCCCAAGAAGACCTTCTAGAATTTTATTGTTCTGCACTCACCCCCATCCCATGAAATTTGGACAGCACGGCTATTAGATAATGGATATACGTACGTTTACGTACTGTGACCTGAAGGAGCGTCACACACCCTTGCCATGTCTAAGAGACTTTGCCCTGACAACCAGTGGTCCCCGCCTTGGGGGAGATGGCGCCCCATGGAGCGTGCACGTGTTGAACGAGTTGCACACAGAAGGGCAGGAGCGCGGGGTCACACACTGTGGGCTCCAGCCGGGACACAGGTGGGCAGCTGAGCTCCAGGCTGGAGGGGTGGGTGTGGGAGTCAGTGGCACACCTGTGGTGCTTCAATAATGAGATCCCAGAGACAGCCAGGACAGGGAGTACAGAGAGAGACCAGGGCAGAGCCTGGGCTCGGGGTCCCCCGCCATGAGAGGTCTGGGAGGAGAGCAGCAGCCAGCAGCCGACATCAGGAAGCGAGGCCAGAGAGGTTGGAGAAAAACGAGTGCACTGCCCAGCCGCCTGGAAACCAGGCGGAAAGAGTGCTTCTGGGGGAGGGGGTGCCAGGCCCAGCCAAGGGCTGTGGGAGGGTCTGGGGCAGCAAGACTGAGGACTGACTGCGGGGTTCAGCCACGTGGAGGCCGGTGGAGATGGAGACAGGAGCTCCTTTGATGGGGTGGGGGGTGCAAGCAACTCGGAGAAGCTCCCCTCCTGGGGGGAGCAGGCAGCTGGGGGGGAGCAGGCAGCTGGGGGGAGCAGGCAGCTGGGCGGAGCTGGCAGGGGAAGTGGCATCCAGGCGGGCTTGTGGGAGCTGGGAGGAAGAACTGGGAGTTTGCTCAATGATCTGGTGGAGACGTGAAATTGCCAATGTGGGAGGGAGAGCACATGGGGGCGGGGGGAGGTTTACCGGCGCGTCCTTGAGCGAGCTGAGGGCTGGGCTCTGGTGCCGAGAGGCGCGTGGGTGACATGTCTCGTAGGATGCAGGCGGCAGAGCGTGTGCGTGCAGATGTTGGTGGGGGTGGATGTGCCCATGTGAATCTGGAAGCACTTCTGAGAGACCGGATTGTCTTCAGGGAGTGGGAACGTGGGGGAGGCAGGGACGGGGTGCAAGGCCCGGAGGTCCTACGTGAGGAATAGTCACCTCACAGGGGAGCAGGGGTGGCGGCTGTGAAGGGGTCTTCAGCAGGGAGCCTCCACCCTGTGCGGCCCGGCCGGGGGCAGCCACCTACCAGAGCCCAGGGCTCTGCCCCTGGGCTGGGTTTCAGGTGTTCACCTCCGGGCTGGCTCCAGGGGAGGGTCTCACCCTGTCCTTGGGTATTCCACTCACCAGCAAGCTTTGCATTCTCCTCCACAACTCAGTTGCTGTGGAACCTCGGACAATATAAATATATACCTATACATTTTAAAAACAAAAATTTTTTTTAAATTTATTTTGTTTTTGACAGAGACAGGGAGAGACAGAGACTGAAAGAGACAGAGAGAAGGGGGAGGGCCCAGAGCAGTCTCCATAGTTGTACATCATCAGTCTTTGACATGGTTTTCATTCCACACAGGTGGGCGGGGGCTGTGCTGGGTGGGAACTGGACTGGGGGCCTCCCGCATGGGGAGCACACCTCAGTTCAGCATATGGGCTCGTACGGGCTGAGGCCGGGATTCGATCCTCAGTCCCCGGGGCTGCAAAGCGAGCACTTAACCTGCTGCGCCATCCCGGCTTCCCCTATATTTTTTTAAATGTGCCCATGCCTCAGCTTTCTGCTCTGTGAAGTGGGGCAGTGGTAGCAGAAAGCACTGTGTGTGGTCCTGTTACCTGGCTTGGAGGAGGGCTGAGTAAATGAAGAGTGAAGGCATGAGTGAGGGGAGGGGGTTTGCTCTCAGCCCCTGCACACTGAGGAGTGGGGGGAAGGAGGCTGGTGTAAGATATATGGACACCCCCCTGCACACACACTGCTGACAAAGGACTGACCCCCCCACACCCCCAACCTCAGTGCTCAGCTCCCCCCATGTGCGCTGGGGGCCCTGACATAGTTCTCAGGTAGGCAAGGGGCAACCAGGGACAGACCCACCAGTGCAGCCCAGGATGGTCCCTAACTCAGCGCACAGCCAGGGCCACCCCTCCCTCAGCAGGGGCCATCAGCACAGGCAAGGAGGCAAGGGTCAAAGGCAGGGTCCTTGCCAGGCCCCTCCTTTGGAACTTCCTGCCCAGCCTGGCCCTTCCTGTTTGTCCTCCCGGCCCCTGGAGCCCGTTTCCTCCAAGGGGTCAGGGCAGGATGTTGCTTTCTCTCTCCAGAACCCAGAACTTTCTGGACTTGCAGACTTCCAGATCTGGGCCTTTGGGGCCCCTAGAAAATAACCCTCTGGCTAGCCCCTCCCCCGAGGCTTAGATGTGGGGGGCTCTGCTGAGGACATGTATGTTGGGGTGGGGAGGGGGCAATACACCATGGAAAGAGCTGGCACCACCGAGCAGGGGATCCTGCTCCTGGAACTTTCCTCAGCCCGCCAGCCCCCTGCAGCCCGGAGGTAGCAATAAAGCGTCCCTCACCCGGGGCCCGTGAGGAGCAAGAGTTAATGGCCAGAACGGGCTCCATAGTCTGTTACGATATCCACAGTGTTCTTTACCATTCCCAAATGCCAGGCGGGAGGGCTGGGGAGGCAGCTGCTAAGTGCCAGGTGGTGGTAAGGCTGGAGTGGGGGTGGGGCTGATGAAGTATTCCGCAAGGCGCCAGCCCTGCCCCTCGCCCCTTGATGGCCCAGCCAGCATCCAGCATCAGCTTGGTTCTGGGGCCTGGCCCGAGGCTGGCCCTGACGGCTGGCTGCCCTGATCACTCCAGTGTCCTGAAAGCAGGCGGCCTAATAGAGCCCGGCTCCTGGGAACCTCACAGAGACTGGCAGCTGCCCCGTCCCCACACCCTGTATCCAGCCCTGCCCCCCACCGGCTCCCCACTCTGGGTACCCCAGAAAGACATGGCACAGGGTCCAGGGGCAGTTCCTGGAGCTGGGAGGACGTCAGTCATTACTTAGCAATGCCCTCCCCACCTTTACTGTGGGAGGAGACCAAACAGAAAGGGCATGGACTTGCCTAGGGGTGCACAGCCATTTTCTCTAGGATAGTGGCTGCCTCCCTCTGTAACAGCCAGACTCCCCCACTGCCCCTTAAGGGACTGTGGAATTAAAGGAGTTGTCCCTTTCTACATCCACTAGTGATGTCAAGCCAGAAGTAGCTATGGGGGGGTGTCTTCTCTGCCGCCATTAGTCCTAGGGTGGGGAAGATGGGCAGCCACCTTCAGAAGATCAGGACAGGTAGGGCTGGGTGGGGGCGGGGCCCTGTAGAGACCATGCTCAGCAGGACGCTTTTCTCATCATGGGCACGCCTGCCAGGTGGTGGGAGGACCATCTCTTTCTTTTCTTTTTTTATCCCCATCCAAAGTGGCTGGCAGGGAGGGAGGCCCAGGCAGAAAGACTCCTGAGATGGGAGTCAGAGCCATGGTCTAGTAGACACTAACATCCAAGGTGTCCCCGATTCCACCCCCTCGGACCCAGGCCCCAATCCGGGCTGCACCCATGGCTGGGCAGCAGAAGACCTGGGCCTGCTCTCCTCTCCTCCAAGTTTCTGATAATATTAACCATGTGGGCCTCACCCCATTTAACAGATGAGGCAACTGAGGCTCAGAGCAGATGAGTGCCTGGTAGGTTGGAGGCGTGGGGCAAGTAGCCAGCCTCCTGGGTGCTCTCTGGCCTTTTCAGACAGGGATAGGGGTTTGGGAAGCCAACTCCATGGGAGGGAGTGGTGGAAAGAGCCAGGCAACCAGGATGAAGAGAGGCCAGCCCAACTACTGAGAGATCCCAGAATATACTGTGCTTCTTCCACACGCCAGACCTCTGCCGGGGCAGATCCCCTCTTCCTGGAGGTCTGCTCCACCTGGCTAACTCCGACTGATCCTTCCAGTCACAGTTTAAAGGTTGCTTCCTCCAGGAAGCCTTTCCTGGTTTGCCCAGGGTCCGGGAGCCCTGTGTGTTCCCTTGCTGCCTGGGCTCCTCCCACCTGGGCACGAATTGCCTGCTGTGTATGGGTTTCTGCCCTGGCTGGGAGCTCTTTGAGAGTAAGGCTCTGCCTTATTAGGCCCTAATATCGGCATCCTACTACTCTGCATGGAGCGGGGTACACAGTTTGCCCCAAGAGCTGTGTGTGGAATGGCTGAGTGGACAGCAATAGAAATCAGCTATGTCCCAGGTCTACGGTGGCCTGGCTGTTCCGTGGATAATAAGACCCAGGCTTAGCCCCATGGAGCAGCCGTTCCCACAGAGGTCCAGGACACTGTCCAGAGCGAGTCTGGACGAGGTGTGATGGGAGCTCAGAGGAGGGAGGGGTAGCCCTGGAGAAAAAAATCCTAAGAAGCTCCGGGAAGACAGTCTAGAAGCCTGGAATGACGAGTAGTGTGGGCCAGGGGTTTGGGAGGGCTGGCTTAGTGACACAAGAATAAGTTACTTTGTCCCAAACCTGGGACCGCACCCAGGAGCAGACTGGTGAAGGGGCTGCTGGATAGGGAAGCCAGGCAGGTTATTGCTGTTTCCAGGTGAGACCAGAAAGGGCAAACATGGTGCTCAAGGTAACACAGCCAGGGCTCTGTCCTGCCCCACCACCCCCTGTCCCCTTGCCCCCCACCTGGCAGCCTCCTGGCTCTGGACAAACAAGCTGCCCCATGGCCCTGAGATGCAGCACAAGAAGGAGGTGACAATAAAAGCTTATCACACAGCACGTAGGAGGCAGCCACAGATTTCAGCGGCTAAGTAATCGGTATCTAATGTTCATTTAGCAGAGCGGGAGCCGCTGAAATGTCAGCGCCAGCAGTCTGACCCTGCAGCGGCCAGGCTGTGGACGCCGGGAGATGAATCCCTCAGTGCTCCTAGAGCTCCTCTGGGCTGTGGTGGGAGAGTGTTCCGGAGCCAGGCCCTCCTGGCGGCCTCAGCTGGCTGCTTCCCTGGGGAGTAAAGAAGCAAACATCCTTTCTGGTCCCAGAGAGGCCTTTCAGGAGCACGGAGACAGAGCTGCCCACTTACAGATGGGGAGTTGGAGGAGGCTGGCCATGGGAACCCTCCCTCCGCTGAGTGACAGGAGACTGGTTTTTACCCATGAGCCTCTGCTGCTGCTGAGTGCCCTAGGACAAGGGGAAGAGGAGAGGAGAGGAGTTCTGCTCTCTTGCACCCCCATTAGGACCATGGAAATGAGGCCCCACATGAGCCACATTGAGGTCAACCTCGCCTCTGAGCAAAGCCTTGGGGCTTACCTCTGCCCTGTCTCCCTATGCGATCTCAGGCAAATCCTCCGCCCTCCTGGGCCTCAGTTTCCCCACCTGTCAAGTGGCTTAGCTGGAGAACTCGCCAAGATTCTATCATTCTACAGTATCTTACAAGTGATGAATGAGGCAACATCCCCCCGCACCCCCCCAATAAATTTTGGTGGCTTTTAAAGATCCAG
>PVKE010002542.1:38718-81792 GCA_004027555.1 Craseonycteris thonglongyai | reverse complement strand
ATATAATAAATATATATTCCATCTTAAGTTTCAATGGAACAAATAACTATATGATAGATATTTTAATTACTCTTATTCAGATACCACACAAAATATGAATACATATATAATTCATAGAAATCAAGGCTAACAGTAGACTTTATATCTGAAATACCTTCCCTACAGAAAAAAAATTAAAGCAATTGATGCCTATTTTCTTCAGAAGCAGATATCTGTGAAAGAGAAGCTAGGTTATGTGTTGATTTTAAAGTTGTCTTGCTGAAGAAAAGATATTTGAAAAGTCATGGATTCATTAAATACATATTTCATGAGACAAAAACAAAATCCCATTCACAACAGGAAAGCAAAACTTGCTAAGTTAAAAATAATACACTGATAGTATTAGCAGAATGAAAAGTAACATTATCTTATATCCCTACCCCAAATCATGCTATTATTCAACGTCACAGTACTCGAATAAGAGGGAAATGTCTCGACATACTTTCGTCATCCTCTTCAGAGAGTTTTTGGATGTCTTGGCCTTCCCCTGATTCCTGGGTCAAGCTCAGCATCCTCTCCTTACCCTTTTTGTATTTCTGCTGCCTGGCCTTGATGCGATCCATCCTGTAAGATGCAAGGACAGCAGCAATGCCAAGAACATGTCCATTGTTATATGGTCATACTTTCGGTTTGTACTTTAATGTATACAGATAAAATAATGAACGAAGTGGTCAGTACTTGGGACCTGTGAATGGTTTCTTATTAGCAACACATCTCTATTTTTTTTTTATATACCCATGTTAATTTATACTGCACAGATGCTAGTCTTAATAATATGATCAATAATAATTATGCTGAAGTTTGATATGCAACACTTTATGCCCACTTATACCTTGTACTATTAACTATTGAGAACATAGCATATCAGGAAATATAAATCCTTCATCCCCTTATGTTTTACTTTTTAAAAATAGTATATGTCTATCTCACATAATTGTGAACATCAATAAAAAGATTTATGAGCATGAGAACTGTTTTGTAAATTGCAAGTCTCCCCTCAAATGTTTGTAAGTATTCTACTAGACTATACGCCTTTTCTCTATTTCAAATTTAATATCTTATTAGTTCTGGAAAAACATAGAATTTTACCTTTAATTACTGATTTATTTTATCTGCTTATTCAGGAAGTTTAACTGTTCAGAAACTGCAGTGCTGAACTCTGTTTCCCAGATCTGCTCTTATGAAATGTTTCATTTCTTAATTTAGTTTCTTAAAATTCTGGATATATTGCTTAAGTTTTTAAACTGATTTAAACACCACTTCTACTCCATGCAGCTTAAACATTTTCAGTTTGTCTTTTGCAATGATAATTACCTTTATTCTTTTTTATTTTTTCTGTTACTTAAGCAAATGAAAAAATATCAGTTAAATGAACTATAGCAATAGGCCTCACTATGGTAACACATTGTAAATGTGGATCCAAGTTTTTTATTTCTCTAGACTTGATTAAAAAAATTTTTTTTTATTGTTTTTGACAGAGAGAGAGAGAGACAAAGACAGAGACAGAGAGAAGGGGGAAGGCCCAGAGCAGTCTCCATAGTTGCACATCATTGGTTTTTCCACATAGTTTCATTCCACAGGTGGGTACAGGGCTGCACAGGGCAGGAACTGGGCTGGGGTCTCACTCTGGTGAGAACTAAACTGGGGGCACTCCCCAGTTCAGCATATGGGTCCACACGGGCTGGGGCCAGGATTTGATCCTCAGTGTCCAGGGCTGCAAAGCGAGTGCTTAACCCATTGAGCCATCCCGGCTTCCCCTCTAGACTTGGTTTAGGTAGCTAGAGACAATAATAGCAACAATCATAGCATATTGTATTTGATTTATATATAATATCATATCATTGATAGTGAAAATAAGCATGCTATGGGGTAGTGTAATTTATACTAGCAAATATTTTTACATGGGAAAAAATGAAGTCAGAAATAAATGAAGCAGTTTTAGCAAACAAGGAGAAATCTTTCTGGTGAGCTGATAGAATGTCTAATTTTCTTGGGGAAAGTGGAAAGGTTCTGAATTCTAGGCCATCAGCTCTTAAATCTGGCCCCCAGACACATGAAGTGCTATTAATTTTCAGAAATTCCATTCATTGTTAGAATTTCAATCTAAGAAAATTCTTTACAATGTGCTAAAAACAAACAAATGAACAAATAAGCACAAACAAAACAGAGTTCAGAATTATCAAATTTCTTAGGTGAACTCAAAACATTATTTCACATATCCTGACTGTTGTAATGGAAAAGATTTTGAACTGAATATAGGGAAATATGAGTTGTATTCCTAGTGCTGCCACTAGTTGTGGATTTTAAGTCACCAAACATCATGAATCATCAGTTTCTTCCCTAAAAGATGGTTATGTTATCTCTATAGTAACAGTCCCCAAACTTTTTGGCACCAGAGACCAGTATAGTGGAAGACAATTTTTTCTATGGACCATGGATGGTTTCAGGAAGATTTAAATGCATTACATTTATTTATAATAATATTATTCCTACTATTATTATTATTACATTGTAATATATAATGAAAAAATTATACAATGCATTTGCCAGTACAAAGCCTGCCACCAGATGCAGCTGAACTGTCACTTTCCACTCATTGATAGAGTTTTGCTATGAGCCTGCAAGCAATTGATTTATTATGGTTTCTGTGCAGTCAAACTTCTTTGCTAATATTCATCTATATTTGTTGCTGCTGCCCAGGCCCTAGCATCACCACCTCAGCTCCACCTCAGATCATCAAGCATTAGATTCTTACAAGGAGCATGTAGCCTAGATCCCTCACACATGCAGTTCACAATAGGGTTCACACTCTTATGAGAATCTAATGTTATCACTGATCTGACAGCAGGTGGAGCTCAGGTGGTAATGCAAGCAAAAGGGAGTGGCTGTAAATACAGATGAAGCTTCACTCAATGCCTACCATTCACCTCCTGCTGTGTGGCTGGGACCCCCTGCTTTAGAGGTCCTTTCAGAGCTAGGACTCAACATTTATTCCCACTAACTCATTTAATCTTCACAAAAGCCTAGGTCAAATCATGAGCACTCATTTAAAACAGGAAATTGAAATTCAGAGAAGTTTAAAGTCTTTCTCAAGGTTCCAAAGTAAGCAGTTGAACTAAGACTTGACACGGGTCTTACCCAAACCATCTCTCCTTTCACCCTACTGCAGCCATCATTCCTTTAAAGGACTCCTGTTTTTGATCCAGCAGGTATAAACCACTGCCTGACACAAGAGAAAATACCTACGCAGGCATGAGAGCTAACACAAATAGATTTTTCAGGGGTTTGACTCTTCTTAAGGGCTGAGAGCAACTAAATGGGATCATACAAACCAAAAACAAAAGGAAAGGAGAAGCAGAGTAAAGAAAGCATTCTTACTGCCTCTTCAGCTGATCCATTGACTTTTTCTCCTCCTCAATTCTTGCTTTTACAGCCTTTACAATGGTGGCTTGGAAAAGTTCAGCCCCTCTAAAGAAACATTGGAAACAGAACAAATTAGTATTTCTATTATTAGTATGTGCCTTCCTCTGAAATGATCACCAGGGATGAGAAAACATTTCTTCTGGGGCTGTTGACTGGAGTGTCCTAGCCGGAAGGCGAGTCACAGGACATGTGTAGAAGCCCCTTCCAATGGACAAGCAAGGCACAGTCTCCCTTGGGAGGGTGTGGCTATTCACAAACCTGGGAGATCAGTTAAAAACAAATAAAGAAAAAACAGTTTGTGTTTTCTAAGACATTAAAAGCCATGTGTCTCTTCAAACATGTTCCACAGAACATTATATCTCAGCAAAGTGTTCCTCACCTGGCCCTATTATAATAGTTCCACTAGAAAGCATTTGCAAAGAGATGTGAATTCTGATTAGGTTTCTACTCAATAAGTAGAAAAGGATATGGAATGAGCTGAGGATTCCTTAAGGAACTATGCAAAGTTGGAGTGCAAACCCTATCACTGGGATTTTCAGTCTCCTGCCTCACTTCTTTCATTCTCTTCTATCCTTCCAATCCCTTCTGTTCTTACACTTCAAGCCTGTTTGAGAGTCCCCATGGATTTCATTGACCTCTCTTAATATCCTCAACTCTGTCTAATTGTCATCAGTCACATTCACTTGGCAATCCCAAATCTGTAGGATCCCAATGGTGTGCTGGCCTGAACTTGGGTGGGCGGTCAACAGTGGTGCAGAAAACATGCCTGGCAGACTGTCCGCCATGCCATCCTCCCTGGAACTTCTTCTGTTTCTTTCAAAAGGCTATTTTAAACTTTTACATTTTTATCAAATCTCCAATTGTGTCAAGGGCTCATTGCTAGACAAAGCCCCAGTTTTCTACTTCTCAGAGAGAACATATGTCAGGAAGAAATTATTTGCTCAGCTTCCTGCCGCCTATCCTGTTGACACCCTGGCCTGTAGTGACAGAGGAAGAGGTGACATTCTCCTGCCTAAGGCCTGCCAGTGCTCAGGTCCCTCCCCTACCTATAGCCTGAGGGACTCCATCCTTCCCTTCATTCTTCTCTTCCTGCATTTCCAACTACTTCAGTGCTATTTAAACCTGTGTATAAGCACAGAAACATACTCAAATATTACTAATTTTAGAAAAAGAGCACAGCAAACTCCATATCTTCTTACGTATAGTCTTACATCATTGCCCTTGCCCAGTCAAATATCTTGTGATTGCTATCTCCAAGCCTTTACCTTCACCTTCAGTTCATTGGTGTTTGGCTCTGATCCCCCTCTGTTGGAGTCACTGATTTCACTGTTCAATTCGTTACCTTCTCTGAGAAGGGCACAGAAGTCTACGGGGTTACACACTTGGCTGTTGACATCCCAATCTCAATGGCAATCTCTTTAAAACCCAGACCCCTTACAAGTCTTTCCCCCTCAACCTACAAGATCAAGGGCAAAACCTGGAGGAAGGGTAGAGCCTAAGAAGAATAAACATTCGTACCTTGATGCCAGAATCTGTGAAGCTTTTATATCTGCCACCACATGCAGAAAATAGTAACTCATGAAAACTCTTCTCTGCAGCAGGAGAAAGGCAAAACATATGCTGTCCCAAATGATTCCTGCTTCACCACTGGGGAGTTTACATGAGGGATTATCATCAGCTGGGCAAAAAATAGAAAAAATGAAAATGAACATTCACTTTCATTATTATTTTATAAAACCTGTGGTGTGATCAGGCCAAGAATTCACACTGGTGTTAAAGCAACAGTCTGATCTATCAACTCACTTAGGCATTGATTTAGTTATAAGCATGGTGATGTGCTTCAAATCCAATATGAATGTTGATTCACAAAGCTGACCAAAAGTGAGTTCTTGACAACATAAGGAACAGGGGGGGCTTTTTGCCAGGGAGGGATTCTGTGTAGTTCTCTCTTAGGGAGAAAGGGACAGGCCCCTTTCCCCATAAGAAGGGCCATAAAGAAATAATGTGTGTATGTCCCAATGTCAGAATCATGCTTTGGTAGAAAAACAAACAAAAACAACTCCCCTAAAACAAACAAACAAACCCTTTCTGGGAATGGGGTCTATTCAGAGGTAGGCAGCAGAGATAATATAATAGGGTCTGTTATAAAAAGGGGTCTCAACAGCACTTCTGATCTTAAGCCAAAACAAATTCCCAGTGACACTTCATCCACAAGAAAGTATAGCATGGAATGGGAGCCACAGTAGGGGAGTTTTATACTGAAATTTCCCCCAGTCTGACACCATGGAGGACCATGTGTGGTGTTGCCTTGGGTTCTAGTACACGAGATGGAGGGATAGAAACAAGACTTCTGCCTCTCTTCCCTTGGGAGACTGATACCAAAAACTCTATGGCTTCTCCCATTTGTCTTCCTGAGTTTGAGGTTCTCTGAGCTTCCTGAGGAGAGAAGGGCCTGGATGTCAGAAATACGTTGATGACCCAAGATTCTTACTACAACCACAGGTTTGAATGGGCTTGTGTAACCCTTCCTAATCATAACTCAAAAAGGTTCAGAGAGTTACTACAGGCCATACCCAATCCCCAGAGCAGCCTGGATTGGGGAAGCTTGTAGGAGACAATCCAAGATGCCTAGAGAAGGGCCTTTCATGTATGGACAACAGGTTCACAATGCAGTGCAGTCCTATAGCCTCTGTGTAAAGATTGACCGCCTCATTTATGTCTTGTCTTTACTTGCTTTGGCCAACTTTTTAAATTAGAGCAACGCAGCTATCCTTTTCTCTTTGTTCTTTCATTCCCAGATTTGCTTTCCATACGTACGCATTTTATAGCCTTTGACTGTGCAGGCCAGGCTGAAAGCTTGGATTAACCAGCAACTATTCGCAACCAAATTTTCAATGTATCCACATGCTCCTATCTGAAAAACAAATGGAAAAGGCAAATTCTGAAAGGGCACCCAGAAACTAAGCTTGATATCTTGTGATCTCAACATGTGCAAGAATTCAAAAAGCTTCAGTGCCAATGGTTGCAGGAGGGGCCCACAGTACTCAAAATGATAGTCACCATGGGATAGGACAATTGATGCTTCAGGAATACCATCATTTTCTGGGAAAAACTAAACCCAGCGAGTAAAGAATAGTCTTTAGTGTGAGGCACTTGGAAGCACCTCTTTTCAAAAAGGAAATCTTAGACTATGGCAGGAAGAAGCTGAGTTTTGTTTTAGCAAGTGTGTGAACACTGAACCCCAGAACTCTGATTTTAGTTGTTATTTTCTCATAAATCAGGCATATTAAACCTATGCTATTTGCTAGAAGCTCATTACAAACATAAGTTACATGACATATAGTTCTTAAATAGGAGCAAAGTATACATTTTGAGGCTTTGGGGGCGCCAATTCTCTAGGTAAAGGAATATTGTTTGTTGATTTGTATGCAGTTGTCTCATAACAACAATTTCTTTTCAAAGTTATGCTCAGTTTACATCCTGAGGTGAGAAAGTTTAAACAAATACATACAGATGATGGCTGAATTGTGTATATTTCCTGTGAACATGTGAGGTAGAAAAATACAATCAGAATCTGCTCCCAAATCAGCAGTTACCCAGCAAGCGTACCCATCAGAACACCCTTTCTGGAATATTTCAGTCCTACACAGCCATGCTTTTGCTCAGGTCCCCTAAATTGGGAATATGCCCCCCACTTTGTATGCTTGAATATCCTTCAATTTATCTTTCAAGTCTCTGATGGGTTCAAATGGTATCACCTGCAAATCAGCCTGTTCTCAACTTACGTAGTAAGTAAGGCATAAGGTACTCTTTTTGTTTCCTTTAGTTTTCCTAAAATATTGTAATATTAGCATCAATAGATCGTACTATAATTATAAATAGGTCCTTCTTTGATTTTAGAATGTGAATTCTTTGAAGGTAAAATCTGAGTACTATTTATCTCTAGCTCTTCAAGTTATAAAATAGTGCCTAGCAAAGAACAGTATAATATAAGTTTACAAAATGAATGAATGAATGAATGGACTTTGAAGTCACACATTTTCCAGGAATATAGAAATCAGCTACCAGTAATGGGTTCTTCGCCATCAAACTGGTTTTAGAATGCAAGGATGTTCTTTTGTCTTATCTCATACCCTCTCCTTTAACTCTCAATACTACTGCAAATATAAATAAATATTGGTTGGGTAAAATTGATAAATAAGTCACTTTTACTATCAAGTAGAAAACTGACACTTCAATGGACTGTTGACAAAATAAGTTATTCAAATATATATTCATGATACACAGACTTGACTTTCCAAGACTTTCCAAAACAAAGCAGCGGATATGACAGAAAGAAAAAAAAAATCAGATTCTTTCACAGTTGAATTGTCTTTGTGGTGAGCTCATCTTTAAGTAGTTGGGAGGGGAGAAGCAGGAAGTCATTACATCACCTTTCTTCTAATGCACAATCAGGTATAGCCTGGGAGTAACTGGCATAAGAATTACCTTTAAGTTAAGTTATTAACTCCTTCAGTTCGTGAAAGGTTTTTATTCAATATCCTGAAAAAAACAAGTAATGTAACTGGTGTCCTTGAGGCCCAAAAGAGAGTTTATGTGACTCTGGAATTACCAGGAGGAAGTTTGAGTCATTTATCAGGTCAACGGAAAAGCTATGCTCTGGAACAGCCAAACACTGTAGAGGAGAGATGGGTTTTCTGCGATCCTCTATTGTCTTAGCTGGGCCCTGATCATGATGCTTGTGCTCAGAGGCAACGAGGAAGCTGATTCCCTCTGTGTCTACCCACCTTTCATGGGAGCATAAAACATTCATGCTTTCAATAATCTGTTTCATCTCTTCCATACCCCACATGGCTTTATAGAGAACTATGTTCATTCCATTTAATACTTCCACAGCTTTCTAGATAAAAGATTTGCTTTTAGCCAACGTGATATGACTTTTGAAAAGATTCAATGATTGATTCAACTCATAAAAGGGCCATTTCATAGTAAAGTAAGAGTGATGATAAATTATTCCTCAGAAGAGATGAGATTTTAATTAATAAAATAGGTTTTAGAATTTATTACTACAAATACATATCCTCTTGTCATATGACCTTGAGATGTTGGAAATGAACAAAAAGGATTCTGCTTAATATGGCAAAACAGAGTAATAAACGGTCATTTGAGTTCTGAATTTGCAACATCTTATTTGGAGCTTTTAAGAGGGCAGTGTGATGGGCAATGGGCTTTTAATAACCACTGAATAGACTACTTACTCTTACACTGAAACCACAAATGTGTTATACAGTGGGAGTCACTTACTGACAGTATGTTTTTCATCGTAATCACAAAAACGTTGTACGCAATCAGCCAGTCCCAATAGTGCAGGATACTCTTGATGGGTTTCAATAGTAAATCACCCCCAAAGAGAAGGAAATAGAAGCAGGCCACCAAGTAACCCATGCAAAAGATGCTGATCCTGGTTGTCCCGGTGATGAAGATGATTGTGAGGACAAACCAGAAGAGGTAGCTGAAGATGATCACTTTGGACATGTCTAAGTATGATCTAGAAAACAAAATCGAAAAACCAAAGGACAAAGACACAAATAAAAAAATTAAGTTGGGAGATTCGACTTTAATAAGGGAAAAAAATCAGACTATCTATTTAACTTTATAGGAAAGCACTTTGCAAGTGCTTTGTGAACACTATGTTCATCTTTCATTTGACATTGCCTGCTCTGCAGAAAATCCTCACCTAATTAATAATGGATGAGTAGGTAAGTTGTGTGTGCGTGTTTATCATTATCTGATTTGGGCCAAATTTCCTATAAACAGCAACATCTCCTGCCTACTACTTGAGTTCTCAAAAGTCCTTTCTGCCTTTCTATAGAAGGTATGAATAGTTGTATAACAAAGGAAATTCTAAGATACAGATGGCTCCCAGAGCAAGAGAACGGGTTTCAGAATGGGTTTCTTTTGATGAACTAGAAATGAATAGATTTAAGCAATTTCAGGATACACACAGAAGTTTAATTGGAGATAACAGGCTTCCTTGCAGTTGAGAAGTAATTCTGACAAAGCAGACACAGACAGCCATGGTGGGGCTTGTTCAACACCCTGTCTTTGCCTGTTCATGGGTGGAGTTAAGATTCCTCTTTAGGGAGCCATTCCTCCCCTTTGACCTTCCCGATAAAAGGTAAGGCAGCATTCAGGTCTCAGTCATCTTGCAATAAGTAGTAGTTGCTGGGAGTTTCCTTAGCACAGCCACTGACACCTGACAGTAGTTATCCCGACAGGCCGTATCACATCTATACTTGCATAATTAGAGCTTCTCTGTTTTAGGGTTTTTGCTTTGGTTGTTTCTTTTCCTAGTTTGGCGGGAGTAGCACAGAAGAGTCAGTTCTGGGTCACTTCTTTGACTATGAATTGTTATTTTGTAGGGGTTAATAAGTAGTCTCTTGGTGAAATATGGACCACACTTGACCTACCCAGCATTATTAGAGAATAAATTGTGCCTTGAAGGTATATTTTCAGGTAAGTGAACTTTTGAACTTCACTCTGCCTAGAGTATAATACTCAACACATGTTTTCATAAACACTTTTTTCTAAAATACATTAAACCCTTCCTTGACTTTATGCCCAAAGGGGAATGGACAAAAGGTCTGTATTTCTCAGTATCCCAGGATCATCCCAGGGAGAGGTAGTGACTAACTCGAGATAAAATTGTGGAACGCACACAAGGGCTTCTGCTGTGTGTGTGTAAGGGAGGCACTGAATGT
Organism: Craseonycteris thonglongyai; assembly: GCA_004027555.1. Classification (NCBI taxonomy): domain Eukaryota; kingdom Metazoa; phylum Chordata; class Mammalia; order Chiroptera; family Craseonycteridae; genus Craseonycteris; species Craseonycteris thonglongyai. The sequence continues at coordinate 71,569 of PVKE010002542.1, read as the reverse complement.
AATACCAACTTGTCAGACACCTACACTGTTGGTTGTGTTGAGTCTTAAAGGCTTTATAGGACAAAGGAGCTGACTGGGGAGGCACACGGGTCTCAGGTTACAAAAACTGCTAGGACTTGGGAACCTAGCGAATGCAGAAGGAATACACAGTAAGAAATTTAGTTTGGCTCAAACACAAACTCTGTGGAGGGGATGGTCAGGCTGCCAAGATCAGCTGTCACCAGAGGGAGGTGGGCAGAAAAGGCCCAGGCACAAGCATGGAGGAGAGTTCTCAAGGGAAGTGCCGACACAGGGCAGCTGTGGTGACCAGGTGTCCTTGGTGCCCAGTGACTAAGGGGGATGATGAGGAGGGACAGAGATGAGGAAGAGAAACAGTGGATGAAGAGGATAGAGGATGAGGAGGTAGGATCTCTGCTAGAGACAGGAAGCAGTATTATCGGCACATGCCAGTTTGTGTATAAATGAGAACAAAACCTGAGGCAAAAAAAAAAAAAAGTGTGGTTAATGCTGACAGAAGCAGAAGTAAAACATTAATTCAGAATCTCAGCTTCTAGACTACTGAACCACCCTGTCCGCCATTGTTCAGCTTCATGTGCACAGTTGCCTATCAGTGGCCCAAGAATGGCAGAGAGAATTTTAAGAAGAGGTGCCTGCTCTAAGTGAAAGGCATGCACCAAAGCAGCTTTGAAGTCTGTGCAGCTGTCGTTACCTGCAGTGAATGAAATCTGGTACAGGGTTATGTTGGCTGAAAGAGGCTGCGTCAAGGTTCATGCAAATCTCGACATTGTCACCTGCCATGATGCGCACGGCAGCCTTATTTTCATCCTCAAAAATCTGCCGTTGTAAAGAGGCACACAGAAGCAGCATGAAGTCATCTGGTAAGACAGAGATAAGATGATTAAACCTGGGTTTCCATAATGAAGGAAGCAGTCCCCATACAGCATGAACTGTTTCTTAACTCGTAAGCGAGCTGTATTCTAAGTTGCATGGTACAGGTCTTCCTGGATTCCAGTGTTGGGGCCAAGTTCCATGTTCCCTACCACGGGGGTTGTAAGAGGGACCACAGACATTCCAGGGGCTCACAATAGGACAGTCCTTGGATTTTGTCTGCATGTTGGTGAGTGAAAATATCGGGTGCTAATTACTAGGCTTCATAACTCTTTTTATGTGCACTTATCTCCCACTAAAGTTTTGAGGAGGCCATTTGAACATTTTTTCCCATCTTCATCTTTTTACACACTGCAGAAGCAGACATTTTTGTTTTTCTTTATGCTCGCCATCTCCCTTTTTATTTGCAATCAAAGATTCTTCCCATAGCACACTGCAGTGAAGGCTTGCTGAGAGCAGGTGAGGATCATGAACCAACATGCGAGAGTAGGGAAGCCTGACAGCCCAGAATAAACCCTCATTCCAGCCAGGTTGGCAGCAACCAGCTCATGTCGCTTTGTTGTTCTTTAAACTAAACTTGAATGTGCTTAGGCAGCACAGTCACACTTCGGTTTCCATAGCACCCAACACTATCTATTATCTTAAAAATTTAATTTTATTGTTTTTGACACACACACAGAGACAGAGAGAAGGGGGAGGGCCCAGAGCAGTCTCCATAGTTGCAAGTCATTAGTTTTCTACATAGTTTGTGGGCGGGGGCCTCCCACATGGAAAGCACACCCGGAAAGGGAGCCAAACTGGGGGCCTCCCACATAGGAGGCTCGCCCTGGTGAGAACCGAACTGGGGGCACACCCCAGTTCAGCATATGGGTCCACACGGGCCGGGGCCGGGATTCAATCCTCAGATTCAGGTTGGAAGATGCGCACTCAACCCAATGAGCCATCCCTGCATCCCTCCATTATCTTAAGTGGGAGACAATAACCTTAACTTCTGAATCATCAGCCTGCCCTGAAAAATGCTTGGGGCTGCAGCCCTGCTCCGGAGCATTGGCAGTTTGGGTCACATCTTCCTAGCTATCATGGTCTTCTCTCGAGATTTGGTCTGTCTGTGGGGTCAGCCAGAAACAACTGCTTCATAAACTATAAGACTTCCCTCTGCAGACAACTTTCTAGAAGATGGGTGTGCAGGGGTGTGTGTTGGGGGTGAAATTATGAAAGTGAACATGGTATTTCAATGTTTATTTATTAAATTTGCAAATGTAATAGGGGAAGTAGAAGCCATTAATGACCTGTGATATTAATGCATCAAGACGAGTCTTTACATGATTATAAAGTTCCGTGGAAAAAGCAAAGGCACTAATGCATAACACGTGAGGATGGATTAGCAATACTTACAGATGAGAAACACAGGGTTGGGCCTCACAATAAAGTCTGGGAAGTACAGCCACTTTATGATGTTGTCATTGAAGCTGGCACCTTTTGATCTCCATGGGTAGTCTGCAGGGAGGAAGGTGGTGAGGAGCAAAATCAATGTTTCTTTGATGTCCTTCCCCCATTGTTCACAATGTAAGGGCAGACTGTAAGAGCAGCTGGCTCTGCAGGGGCGGGTAGGGGGTTGCACACTGACCGTTGCAGGCAGCAGGGGGGATGCCTATGCAGATAAAGTACTGGAATGTGATGATGCATGCCAGGAAGCAGCAGTATTTGGGCCAGATCTCCGCGATGGCTTTTCTTCTGCGTCGATATAAGACAGCAATCAGCCAGCAGGCATGAATCATGGCATAGAAATCCATTCGCTGACCGATTACGTTAACAGACATTAGAAAACAGGTCTGTGCAAAGATTAAAAAAAAAAAAAAGGTAAAAAATTGGATTTACAGAGAACAGCAGTAGTGTCAGCTCTTAGCCCTGTGCAGACTTGCATTCCTGAGTATAGGTCTCTGAACATGTTCACCAGGTTTTGTCTTTTTGGGGTGTCCTTTAGTATGAAGATAAAAATACTGACAATTACTTCTGATGGAAAAACTGACTATATCACTATTAAACCACTTCAAACCATGATTTCTTTATGAAAATCACAGTTCCAAATTCATCCTATTAAGGAACAGGAACTAAACAACCATTTCAGGTTAAAACAGTTCATTTTAGCTAAAGTTACATCTTCAGAATGCACAAAGCAGAATATTTTCAAGATGAACAAAAATAATTTAAAAATTTTTATCACAGTTAAAATGACAAGTGATATACATGCATCTGTAAGACCCCAGAGATCCAGAGAGCCTGAGTTCACTATTAAGAAGAAGGGGCCATTGGCACTTGGTCTTGACAATTTTCAACCAGGCCAGGTTGTAACCATTCCCTAGAATCTCCTCCTGCTATCAAAAGCAGCTATTGGAATTTTCACAGAAATAAGAAAGAAAATGCATCAGCCATGAAACTTACCTCCAGACCAAACTTGTAGAAGAAGTAATTTATGAAATATTTGGCACAGTTAATAAGTCCGTCATCTAGATGGAGTCTAGTAATGTCATGAAAGATGGTTTTAGACACAGGGGCCATGAGGTTGTTTCGACCTCGATAGTATTCCTGATGGCGATAAACTGTAACTTCAAAGGCCAGAATGGCCAGCATCAGGAGGTTATTCTACAAAGCAAGGAGATACAGCTGTGTGAAGTCAACTGCTTTGTGACCACATAATTTTAAGCAATCCTAATAAATCACTTGATTTCATTCTTTATAAATGTCAACCTCTTGAATTCAATGTTGATTTTCCCTGTTTTATGGTAATAAGGGTAGAGTTATCTCCCTCATGTAAATCAGAATAATTTTCATGATAATAAGATCTAGGATCTTTAGATAAAAGCTCAATGATGCTCATTCCTGTGACTGAAAAACTACACACTTATGCCAGGAAGCAGTGTCCAGTTACCTTGGGAGGGTGGTCCAACCTTATTGGTAACTGGAAGTAAAAGACCTTTCTATAGTGTTCTACACAGACATCCTAGGAAACAGGCTAGCTGGAGCAGCACAATAAGCACTAGAGGAACATTTCTGAACACTTATGAAATCTGGCTAGAGAAATCAGTAGATTGAGAAGCATGCTGATGATGGTAAAATGATAACAATATTGATAATAAAAACAAAAGTAGTTAACATTTATGAAACCATATATGCCAGATACTATTCTACTCAGCCTTTTCAAGGACCAGTTTGTTTTGTTCCCTATAACAGCTCTTTATGTATGTAGATATCATTTGTTCATTACATGGTTGATATAGTCAATAACATTTTACATTACAAATGACATTTGCATTTGAGAAAAAAACTAGAAAGCTACACAGTCAAAGAAAAATAGGAAGTTCAGTACATTTTAAAATTCCAGGTATTGAATGTAAATGTGTTGTTTTTAAATGCCTTGTTAGCATATTATTAAGACTATTCAGATTATTCATCAAAATAAGATGTGAAGAATCTGAAGTATATTGCTTTCCTCATGCTTCTTAAAACTACTTGCAAAGTTCCTTTTCAAAGATATGCTCTTTTGTTTGATTAGCTCTAAATGTAATATATACCCTTTATTAAAAATTGTAGAAAAACAGAATTTAGACAGCAAAAAATTCTTGTAATGCTATACATACTTCTCAGAAATAATCACTGCTGAACATTTGTTATATGTTACTGAATATTTTTCTTTGTGTATAAAAGAAATCATACTGTCTATAGTATTTTGAAAGTTGTCACACACACCCCCCCACCCCCAACTTAACAGTATATTTTGGACATTCTTTAATGTCTGACATTATTAATCTCCCTCATCTTTTAATGATTCTATAATGTTCTAGTGAATATATTTGTCATACTTAATTCAATTAACCACGAACAAATTTATCAGTGTCTTCAGCATAATGCAATACTGATTTTACTATGTAGTCATTTGTTTCGAAGGTGCTTCTAAATGCCACATAAGATAAAGTTACTGTCAAATGTGATAGTAGGGGTTTCAAGGGAAAGGATTCTAGACAATAACTGTCCAGAGGCACCAACTCAGCACAACGAAGCTTTACCCTCAGGTAGACGAGTAAAGGGGAAGACTTCCTTAGTCCGACCCACTCTGTGGGATCAAAAGGAGCCCTGTACAGTACAGACTTGTTAAAATGCTGAAAGGGTACATCCGTTTGATTTTCATTTGGCTAAAAAGAAGAGAAAAGAAAGTTAAAAACAGCTCCACGGTTTAGGAAAGTTCAGATTATTTTCCTTTAGTTTTGAGAAAAATAACATGGGGAGAAGGGGGAGGGAAAGGCCCATTTCAAAGGGAGAGTCTCATCAGGAGAAGAGTCTTGGCCCAGCAAACTGGGACAGAACATATCCAAGCTGCTGCGGTGACTTAAAGGCCAGACAGAATGTGCTTGGGGATGTAGGTTCCCCCAAATCCACCTCACTTCCCTAAAGTCCAGTCAAAAAGATTCCCCCATCTTTGAAGCTCACCAAGGAACAGTTAACAGAAAAATTCTCAGGCTTAATGGTTTGTAGCTGGTACAACATTTTGCAGACGATGATCACACATGTCCAGACAGTGCAGACACTCGAAGCCAGACGGCGTAGCTTGGCGTATGGCAGAGCAAAAGCCCAAGAAATCAAAAATACATAGTTGAACACAGACACCTGAAAACATAAAATCAGAAATGGGGACAAAAATATGTAACATAGCGTAACATCTATAAAACGTAGCAATTTGATTTATTCAGCTCAGTTCAGCAGTGAGGGATTGAGTTCTGAGAATGCACAAGGCATTGCCCTAGGTGCTAAGGTACATGTCATATTTCAGACAGATATATAACCAGATGACATCAATATAACATAGCAATAATAAACTACAGATGCAAACAGGTTTCTGTGAGAATACCCAGAAGGGGTCTTTGGCCCGATCTGGAACTGCAGGAAGCACTTCCTAGAAGAGTTGATACTGAGCTGAGCCTTGTAGGATGCAAACAGTTAGCCAGGCCAAGAAAGGAAAGAATTGCATTTGAGGTAAAGGATGTATGAGCAAAGGCAGGAGAGCATGAAGGAGCATGGTGGGAACAGGTGACGACAAACAGCTGGAAGTACTGGAATGGAAAGTAGTGAACAGCCGCAGTAGTAAGGCTGCAGATGCAGAGCCACATTTTGATGGACACATTTTAAATTGTGCTATGGCACGTGAACCCTTTGTGCAGAAATTAGAGAGGCACGGAGTAGTTCTACATTGGGAACTTCTAAGCAAAGATTAGCCTTTTATTTAGATGCAGGCTACTGGAGAATGGAGGTGTATCAATGGGGGCTAGACCAGAGGTGAGGAGGCCAGCTCACATGTGCTGTGACAGCCCAGGACAGCAATGACAAGGGCCTGAACTTGAGCAGTAGAGCGTGACTCACAGACTTCAGAAAAGAAGTAAAATTAGCGGATTTCATGACTGATTGCCTTGGAGGTGGTGGTGGTGGGTAAGGAAGAGAGAGTAAGGAATGCCTCCCAGATTTCTGGCTTTGGGAGCCAGAGCCTTGAGAGAATGATAGTGCCTCTGCTGAGATAGGATCTGGGGTGAGGGGCAGGTGTAAAGAAGGAAGGAAATGCCTTCAACTTGGTTTTAGATGGTGTATGATTATCGATCAGGAGAGATGTCCACTCTTTTGTCACAGGTCTCCATAGCTAATAGTTCACTGAATGGTACAGAAGTACTAGCATCTTATCAGTTATGGAATACTCATTTATTCTGGGTACTGTTAAAATAATACCTGAATATTGTTAAAATAATATCCTGGGAATATTTAATATTATGTTAGGTAAAAAATAACAGCATACATTCAATTGACAAAATTGACATGTATCAAGTGCTAATTAGGTACTATGGGCTATGAGGTATGGTTCCTGTTTGGCTTACAAAACTAGGTAACAAGAAATGTGGAGACTCCAGGACAGTATTTAATTCTACAGTTTGTAACCTCGCACTCTTCTTACTCTTTTACTTAACTAGTTGACATTGTCCAAAGGAAGGAAGTTCTTAGAATTAAGTGCTGAAAGGTTAGGATCGTAAAAACTGCCTTACAGAGTTAATTGGGGATGAAAGAAATACTGTACATAGGAGTGCACTGCAAAATGTAAAGCAGTCGCCAACACAATAAATGTTATATTGTAACAAAGTATTTTGACTAGTGAGGCAATTTCTCCTTCTTAGTCATCAGCAGAGCCATGCTAATATTAAAAAGCAAATCCTATTAAGAATACTGTTATTTCTTTTATATTGTATCTAAGCCATTGAGTATAAAAACAGTAAAATAAATTTACATAAGAGTTTTAAGTTTTTGAGAAATAGAGAAAGAGCAGAAAAGATAACGTCTTTTACTGAGTTCTGTCTGAGTTCAAGATAACATATCCTGTGTGGATCCCTGCCCTCAAGAAACACACGAGGCCACGTGCGTAAGAACTGCATAAACAGCCTATGACAGCCTGGTGGAGGGAGAACCCTGCTGGGGTGAGCCGATTGTGTGGGAGCACACAGCTGCCCATCTAACCCAGAACCAGGGAAGATTGCCCAGTAAACCTGAGGTCAAATAGCAGTTAGCCTGGCAGAGGCATTGCAGGTCCAAGGCCTTCCAGGCCAGGGGAGCCTGGGGCGGGTATCTTTGGAGCAGCCAGTGGTTTACCATGAGAGCAGTGGGATGTGAGTCCGGATAGAGGACTTTGAAATCTACCAGGCGGCTAGGGTGTCGAGGACCAGATCACGAGAGTTAGAAAGCTGTTGAAAGTCTTCAAGTAAACAATGAACATAATTGTATTTATACTCTGACAAGTTTATTTTGGCTGCATCACTGAATACATATGAGCAGGAGGAAGGATTAGAGCGAAGTTGGGAATCTGAGTCATCTGAAAGGGAACTGATGTCTAGATTGTGAGCTCAGTTTCAGATACTGGGTTGAAGGTGCTTTTGGTACAGGTGAACGTGGGGTCATTTTCAGTTGTCACTTGGGGATGCGGGGCTGGAGTTCAAAGAGGGGACTTACTGAAGATCCAGATTTATGACTCAATGCATGTAGGTGGCAACTAAATGGGAGGAGCTCATGAGATCACCCAGAAACAGTCTAGAACCAGAAAAGGAGTAGCAGACAGACTTTGAAGAGCCCGAAGAGAGAAGCTGGTAGAAGAAGGAGCCTGTAACTGAGATGGAAAGGAAGGGCCACAGTGGTGGAGAATGGCCAGGAACGTATGCTGATTTGGAAAACAAGAGTCAGGAGAGTTAAGGAGGAGGAAATGAGAAATCCAGTGTTGAAGGAAGGGAATCAAGTAAAATAAGAACTGAGCAGCCTCTGTGAGGTCATCATTTTAATAATAGAAAAAGTGGGGCTAAGAGAAGTGTGATATTTTGTTCAATGCATACAAACATGACTGACAGTGGTCTCTTCATCATCCTGACAAATGGAACCTCATGAAATGTATATTAAAAAAAAAAAAAAAAGATAAATACCTGGGTCCTAACCAATACTTGATGAATCAGGATTTCTAGGGAAATGGCTGATAACCCACATAGAAAAAGTGCACAGGTGATTCTTACTATCAAAGAATTTTGGACAGTAATGCCTTTCTAAAAAGATATATGCCATAATAGCCTTTTAAAAAGCACTTTTACATAAATTGTCATTTTATCAGAACAAACTTGTGAGGCTTGAAGCTACTGCCTTGAGAGATCAGCCACTGAGAACATGGTTCCCTGGCTCTGTGTTTGCCCACTCCTGGCCTCCCTCCCTCAGAGAAGCCATAGCTTTAGAGCGACCCCCTGCATAGGATCTCCCTCCTGTTCATCCAGAGCTTCCTGGGACACCTGTAACCCAGCAAATAATGTGACTATTAGTTTTATTTGCCAGCCATTACCATCAGACTGCAAGACAAAAAATATGTCCTCAATGCTTTTGCATCAACATTCAGCACAGTATAAGCATTCAATTTATTGTAATTTATTGCAAGACTAAATGCCTGCTTAGGGAGAGTGAAGGTAGTAATAATAATGAAACATCAGATGGCATCTATGGGAAATCTCAAGCTCACAAAGTTCTTTCATTTCCTTCCTGCCTTCCATCGGTAAATAATCATTGAGCTTCTACAGTTGGTCAGGCCCTCTGGGAGTTGATGAGGATACTGAATGAAATAACTGGCGGCTCCCTTCCTCAAGGAATAACTTGATCTTACAGAGCTCTCTAGGAACCTTTAGAAATCAGAAATGTGGTTGCATATAAAAAGGAGAGAGAGAGAAAGAGAGAGAGAGAAAGAGAGAATGAATCTAGGTCATTCCAAAGCAGTGTCCCTCCTCAGTAAGAGATGCTGATGTAAGGGAAAGGTTTCTGTAACGAATTCTTTCCCAGCAGCCTCTTTTCCTTCAGATGCCCAGGATGGTAACTTTGGAAAGGTTTAATATTTGCAAAAGAATGACTCTGAAGTTTGTGAAAACAAGAACCCTGGATAATGGCCTTGGATGAGGATAGTTTGAATCCAAAGCACGTGGCCACATCTCTTGAAGTATGAATGGAGCATGATAATTTTTTCCCCTATTTTGCCATTTAGTGATCAGCAATTTTTGAGAAAGGATATATTTTGTATTAATCAGAATTGAGAAAGGATATATTTTGTATTAATAGAAATTAATAAGTCATGGACACAAATATATGCAAAAGTGTGTGTCATTGCTGATAGGATGAGGCAAGCGATCAAAGCAGAAGTGGCCCCTGGAGGTATAAATCAGCTTTCAGAGGTACCCAGACCCTGGTAAACATGCCCCCGGACTTGTGCAATATGGCCCCCTAATGTGGACAGCCATATACGCGCCCTTGTTACAACCAGGTAGAATTCAGACATACCACGTGCCGGACTGGCACATGACTCCTTACAAGAACCACATACAAGAGTCAATATTTGCCTCTCTTCCCTAACTGTACTTGGTACAGAAAGGCATTCAAGTGTCTCAAGGTGCCCAGTTAGAACCGATGGAGATACAAAGTTTGAAAACAAGATGCTAGTCAACATGCAGACATTTCAAAACAGTTGATGGGAAACCATTTAGGGGTTTTTAATAAAAGCCTTCCTGGAAGAACTTAATCGATCAAGAGAGTGAGGATGACAGGGGAGAATGTGAGTAAATGTCTTTGTAGGGAGGTGTTTCTGTCTGTCCCCCACCCCCAAGATGATGGGGTGGGAGGAAGGGATGCTGCCTTCTCTCCTCAAAGTCCTGAGTCGGGAAGCCTCAAGCAGGACCACTCACAGATCTTTGTGTGTGTATCTCAGACTTGGGGCCCTGATGTGCAACTTCTGCCCAGAAAACTCAGCTGTCAAGGAGAGAGGGGCCTGCTTCCTGGGATCCATGGCCCCAGCAGAGCAGAGACTCTGTGCGTGTGGCCCTTGGACGCCAGGCAGGAGGGAGAGAGTGACTGGAGCTGTTCTGAGGACTGTTCAAGGGGATGGCCGGCCAGGCGGACAGGTCTCCAAAAGAAAGAGTCTGGAGGGAGAGGATGCTGGGAAACCCAGGGCTGGGTGACAGGCAGCAGCCCCTGTCACATGGCAGTTAGAGGTCCCACAGAGAAGCCCCCGTGAGAGAAAGGGTAGGTCTACATGATCCAATCCAGAGTGAGGCCATCCTATGATAGTACAAGTCAAATCAGAATACCCCTGTCCCCACTGCCCCCACCACGCCAGACTATGGCCCAGCCTGGGAGGTTTATGGCCGAAGCTAGTTCATTGGGGTGAAGGCAGTGAGAGAAAGTATGTGTGAGACAGAATGCAGCAGCTAGAAAGAGGACATGCTTCTCCCTGAGTAAGAGATCAGAGTTCGACTCTTTTCTGTGGCTGGACAATTTTAAATAATAAAGTGAGATTTTGCTTCTCTTTAAGGTAACTGTAAGACTTTCCACTAGAGCTGAAAGCATTTTTCATTCAGGAGCATGAAGAAAAGTTTCCCTATAGGCTACATTTAAAGGGACAGTGAAGGTAAAAAATAAAGTTGTTTTTATGATTACGCCTCATGTATTTGGCCGCTCAAGGCTCCAGAGACATTAATAAGAATCAGCTATGGGTGATGCCGGGATAAGTTCTTGTCTTGCAACCACAAGGTCAGGCATCGAATCCCTGCCCCAGCCCATGCAAACTCATATGCTGAACTGTGGCATGTAACTGGTAACCACAGGGACGGCGGTGAAGGTTCTCATTTCCCATGAGGGAGGCCCCCAGTTTGGTTCTGCCCTGTGCAGCCTCACATCCACCTGTGTGGAATGAAATTACGTCAAAAACCAGTGATGTACAACTATGGAAACTGCTGTGGACCCTCCCCCTTCTCATTGTCTCTCTCACCTTCTCTCAAATAATAAAGTCTCCCCCCCCCAAAAAAAAGGAAGAAGAATAGCTATGAATATGTTAATTAAAGCCCACAAATCAAAGTCAGTGCAGAGAGGGGAGAAACCTCAGTGGCAATGGCATCCAAGGGTCACACAGTGACTCACGGTGTGAAACTCAGTGGTACACTTGGGGTTAAGTTATTTTATGCCAATGGGATTATGGCAGATGCTAGACACAGTAGGAGTAGAATGTCTCTGATTCATGAAAGTCTGATGTGCTTTGAAATTAAAGGTGAGAGACGGAAGTAGAAATGAAAATTCTGAAAGCCCATACAATGTGTGAACCGTAAAGAATGGATTAGTCATAGTCACGAAAGGCTGTTTTCCTAATGAGGCAACAGAGTGAATAGATTATGATTTTTTATTGACGATATAATGTTAACAAGACATTGTTTAGACTCATTAAGGATGATTTAAGAATATATATGCCTGCCTTTTGTATGAAAGTGGTACCAGTTTGCCCCCCTCTCTTTCTGACCTCTGTAGGATGCATTTCAGATAGTGGATTTTTTTGTGCCCTGCTCACACGTTTCTTTTCCATTTAACACCCACTCCCATCCCTGAGTAATCTTACTACGCACCCACAGCTCTGCAGCATAACTTCTCATGCCATCAGAAGTCCCTATCAGACTTGGTTAATTCAGAAGTGGCCATTGCTCATTTTTAGCCAATGCTTTCTCTTCTCCTTTTTCATTGCTCTTCAATATTCTGACCCTCAAATTGTGTCTGAATTAGTCAATTCACCTGTATAGATAAAATACTGAAATCCTTTTGTTCTCAATATACATGTTAGGCTAGACTGTAGTTGTAATTAATATATAAACCTGGTTACTTAATAGTGAAGGATATGTCATTTTCTGCCACAAATCTCACAGGGAAAGTGGTTTCTGTTCTTGTTCCCACCTAGCAATGATCACGTATCTATTTCAGATGGGTTGTATGAAATGTGAAAAGGTTCTAGCTTAGACTGGGGAGCTCAAAGATTTGTCCCTTAGTTACCTAGTTCTAAAATATTTTAGGTTTATAGTATTATAGCTATAATCCTATATTATTATGTGACTTATTCAACATTATACTTTTTTAGAAAGCAAAGACTCTTTGAATTGTCACCAAATCAAAAATAGTTCAGGAAAATCAGAAGTATGTGAAAATCATTGGGTGAATAAATGAAAAGAAAGCTAATCTCTCCAAAGTAAATATCAAAGAATTGTGAAGGAGATGATGGCTCTCCTCTTTACATATGAGAAAACAGAAGTGTAATTCTAATGTTGAAAAACTATGTGTCAAATATCCAAAAATCCAATAATAACAAAGGTCAGTTCTACTAAAGGTTTTATTAAATTTTGGAACCTGGCTTTACTCTTTGGTAACATAAACTGGAACATCATTGTTTTTCTCAACGAGTATTTCAGGAGATAGATTCACACTTCAGAAAAGCAGCGTGTGCTCACAGACTTCAACTAAAGACTAGATGAAAATAAGTAACGTTTGTGACATAACCAAGACAATTAAGAACTAAGCCAGGAGTCTTTCTCCTCTGTGATCTTGCCTTCTTCTCAGGACAATTATCCCTTGTGTTTCTATAAGACAAAGTATATGTACCTATCTTAGAGCCTTGATATTCTAATGTAATGAAGATTTGATTAGAAAAAAAATCACGGACAGTTGGAAAATAAAAATAATGACCCAATGTGGTTCTAGTTGGCCTGGCGATACAATGAATGTTCACTTGCCTCTTTCACAGAAACCCAGATGATGTATGATGAGACAATTTTGATGATGTGCAGCTCCAAAATCCACCACATGAACACCTGCAGCTTGTGAAAATACTCCAGGAATTTTAAGAAGAGCACAGTGAGGCGGTCAATTACCAGATGCCACTTGTTCCTTAAATCTGTAACATAGTAGTAACACAGTAATTCATTTGAGAGCATAAGTAGGTAAGGTTTCCCTTTTTCCTTTTTTTTTTTTTTTCATTATTACTTAAAGCATATCTTGTAGCTTTCAGACTGGAATAAGAAGATTCAAAATAATAGTAGCGAGTGAATTCTAAAACTACTAAATCTGATGCAAGGGCCTAAGACTCTCATGTCATGATGATGACTTAGACATCATATACTGACTCGGAGAGAGCAGATTACTTTTATCCACCTTTTAATTAAATTAGTGTATAGAAGAATTTTTGACCTTATTTAATCTTAAAGCTGAGCTGTAATTTATAACTTTGTGTTTTGGGGGAAATATTAAGTAACCTGAGCTCCATCTAATTGACACTTTTCTTGCCAAAACAGTGCTTTCCTAAGTGCCAGTCTCCTTTCAGGGGGTTAGAGCATGGATGTCACTCACATGTCACCTGGAAGAGCAAGCCAAGCAGTGTGCTACTATAGGCAGGAAGAGCCCGCTCCCTCAACAGCTGTAATGAACACTGAGGGTCACAATGACCCAGTTCTGGTCACAAAATGTAATCAAACTCAGTCTAATCGTAATTTTAACTAATTTAGTAATTTTCTTCTTTCTATCTTGTGCCAAGAAGGAATATTTGTGAAGTAGGATGATGCTTCAGTCTAGAAAGACTGTCCTGATTCATCTGAGTGACAGTCACAACAGGACTGTTTTGTGGAACCCACAGGTCACCACATTTATAGACAAAAGCTCACAAGCCCAGGGAGATGATAAAAGGTAATTGCCTGCTAAAGTAACTTTTTTTGCATGCCTTGGGTGGCTGAAACATTTAACTAGACTTGGTCAGAATGTTTAAGTGAAATTTTAGTTCCAGCATTTGTGAAAAATGCTTATTTACAGAGTGACTCAGATGACAGTCAACACAAAGACTTAGGTCATAATTGGGCACAATTTAGAGGAGGAGATGGCAGGTATCTGAGGCAAGGGGAGAACAAGGTGGGTCCAACTTTTGGTGAGACCCTGTCAGGGAAGCTCAAACCTGTGTTATAGCAGTACAATAAAATCCTTGTCCTGACTGTTTAGTCCCACAGAACTTGGCTCTCTCTTCACACTGAGGAATGTGCGCTGCTCAGATATGGAAAGAATATTTCTGGACCTCTCCTAGGATCTTCTGAGATGTGTGCATGAAGCGGACCAGATTTGGGGGTAGCTTGCCTTTGGGAGGGATGTTTCACCTTATGCTTTTTTATTGTCTACTTTTGTAAGGCACAGAGCACAGCAAAAACAAGTGCAGCATCTTAATGTCTGGGGATTACTGAACAGACCAAACTCTCCACCTTGTGTACGCTCTGTCAGATAGCATGTCCTGATCACCAAGGCCATCCAGTTTTCAGCATGCCCTACTAAAACCTTATTTCAAGTCTATGGAGGAAAATAGGAAAGGAGAGTCTAAGGAACAACAACAACAAAAAAGCAACAACCCAATGGCAGTGAAAACCTCTCTAGGAATTGGCTTGAAATAATTTTACAATCGCTCAATTCTCCTCTGGTCCCTATGTCCTAAAATATTAGGGTAGGCTTCAAAATATATTCTTAATGAGCAGTTTTCTGGAAAAGCTTTAAAATAATTTCTTTGAGGATGTATTTGAAAAAGCTATACCTAGAATTCTCAGGAAGTCTACACATCGGCCTGATTCTTCTTCTAGTAGGATATGTCTTTGTCTGAGGTTTCTGTCCGAGTAAAGGTTAAGAACTATGCCCCTCCAGTCTCTTGCCAGGATCACCACTATGGCTCAGGAGTTGATAATCAGTCATCTGCTCTCTACTTAGTAAGAATTACAATAAACTTACTGGAGCAATTGGAATAGGAATGTTATAACTATAGCAGACAAAAAACAAAACAAAACCATACACCCTAATTTTTATTTTACTGCATGGGTTAAATATACAAGGGCTGGCCGGAAAGTATCTAGTCACATAACCATTCTTGTTATATTGACAATGGCTGGATAGGTTCAGGAAAGCACCCGCCCCCCCCCCCCCATCTATATGTTTAGAGCAAGTCAACAAGTCAACATTTCATTCATTCAGTCTGCCGACCACGGTTTCCTGAGCAGCAACTGCTAGTGGCTAGATTACCTGAGGTCTCTTCCTCCTCCTCTTCATCATCATAGTCCTCCTCCTCCTCGCTGTCTTTCCCAAGCTCACCCTTCTCGGCTTTTTCTGAGTCTCCGTCAGGTTTCTCTTCACCAAACTCAGTCAGCTGCTTCGCCTCGGGCTTGTCCAGGCTGGTGGTCAGATTCATCATGGCAAGGTCCGGCAGGCTGCCTTCAGGGTGGGCCAGTCTGTTGACAGAGAGCAGCTGAGTCAGAAAAGGAAAGGCGCCCGGAGGTGTGAGTGAGGGGCAAGTAAAAGGAGGATGAACAAAAATGAATGTCAGTGCATGTGCACAGGCCTTGCCATGTGGGGGTGTTAGTGTCTTGTCATTTTCTTTTTAAAAGCTCTCTAACACAAACTATAAACTTAGATTTTGTTTGCTCTTCCAATTCAGGTGCTAGTGATTAGTCGGTAATGAGAGCTATCAACACCTAAACTTGACATTTTTCCCGGAGGAGAAAATAGTCAGAGTTTAGGATGTAGAAGCATGAAATGGCATCATGTAAAGAAAGCATTTCATGGCTTCACAGGGGGACTTACTCATTTTGGTGGATTGGTAATTTTTTCTTGATGCTGCTCAAAGTAATTGAAATAGAAAGGAAAGAAAAGGAGATGAGAACAGAAGAGTTATAAGGAATGTCAGAGATCACACATCATGCTACATATCATCCACTATTGCATTCCTATACGCCGGTGGCAGTAAGGCCTAACGCAAATGCATTCCGGGACGGCATCAGAGCGTGCTTTTGCTAGGAGCCCTCTGCTTGGTGACTGATTTCAGAGTGGGGGGCAGGACGAGAACATAGAGGCTCCTGAGGCGAAACACGTCATGCTTTTTTAGTGACGCAGCAAACTATCCCACATGGATCAAGTCATTCACATGTTAAATGAGTTTAAAAAAAATTCTGAACTAATGTGTGCTTTCAGTCAATGTCTGCATAGACTCAACAGACGCTGAATGCTTTCAGGAGGAGGGCATCTGCATCATGTCCCCGTGCACCGGCACCGATGTAACCTGCTGTAGTTGCCATCATGACAAGTTGGCATGTGAGCGCCAGAGTGAGAAGGAGGGGGTCCAGCTTTGCTGAGCTGGGACAGCAACCAGGGCATTACAGCTTATGTCTCAGAGGACAATAACAAGTATGGTCTTCCTCCTGAATTAAATAAGTTCTTATTCATATTTAAATGAATGTATGCAGGAACATTTGTGGGTACTGGAGTAGATATTAAGAAAAGCTCTACTGGAAACCTGGGGAGTTTTCTCCTTTTGTCATAATTACTCTATACATAGCAGCCTTGATATAACAGGATGCACAATTCATAGTGTGATTCTATCTGTATCATTGTGAGCTCTGAGTAAAATATTTAATCTTTCTAGAATTACATTTACTTTCTATAATAAGGAATTTTTGCTAGATAAAAGTCTAAGCGTACTTTCAACTCATTGGTTGTATATGTGAAACACATCTGTGAAGTTGCATAAGTGTTGTAATGTGTACACACTGTCCTTAGGCTTTTAGAGAGATTATCATGCAAAAGCAATTTCTTTTAGCAGGGTGTCAAGCAGGTTATCATAGAATGCCAGGGACAAAGTGCTAGTTGAATGAAAAAACAACGTTTAGAGGATGTTTCAGCATTGTGGGGGAGAGGAATTATGCTGATACATTTATTTTCTAAAGCTAGTCAATTGACACTCCTGTCTTTGGGACCGTTTTCCACTCTCTTCCACACCGCCATTGCACATCACATCTCAGCATGCGTATTTGCTGTTCCTGCTGTCATGACTCTATGGATTAAATGGTATTAAATGTAAAAACAGTCAGGTGTTACACAAGTGTCAAGATTTATGTTTTCTTCAGCATTGTATTCTGGAACTGAGAAGATACGACTCATTATGTCCAGAATTTGGTAGCTTTTATTGTGGAAGTATGACCATCTCAGAGTGCATTGCTAATATCTACCTTGCTATTGCCCTTCTTTGATACTGACAAACAACTTACTAACAATTAATTAGTGGTGCTTATGTAGTAAAACACAAAGGTATTTTATTGTTTCTGCACCTGCCACTTTGGTCACATAACAAAACCCCTCAGGCAACGAGGCCCTAAAGTGCCCTAACGCACAGAATATATCGAAGGGAAATGAATGAAGGAATCAAAGAAAAACATGAGAGTATACTTTTTGGAAGTATGTCCAGAAGATTTACTTTTGGAAACGTGTAGTAATAGTTCACTAGAGATCTGGGCCTACATGATACAGGGGAGAAAGAGAAGCAATTTCTGTTTCTAATGCTGCTCCTTGGCCTTCTCTGACATAATCCTTACGAGGAAACATGGTATGTGACACCCGGGTGCCCTCTGCAAAAGTCTGGCAATAATGTTATCATAACATTATTATTATTATTATTTTGGAAGCAATACAGAATATTTTTAAAAGCACATATTTTGGAGTCAGAAAGACTTAGATTCGAGCCTCAACTAGATAATTTACTACCTAGATGATTTGGCAAAACTCCTTACTTTGTCTTTTGAGTCTCAGTGTGTTGATCTATAAAATTATATAACAGTGCCTATTTCACAGGCTGTTGGGAAAATGTAGGTGATTTCTATTAAGTGCTTAATATAGTGTTCAGTACATAAGACTATTCTTAAAGTAAGGAACCATCTGCTAATGATTTAATAGATTTTCATACACTGTTTTGATCATCTGTATCATAAATTCATGTCACGAAGAGGCAGAATTAGAAATGTGCCTTTGCAGGGGACCACACAACCCCAGACTGGGGAAGGTGCTACACTTGGACTATAATTATGTCATTGGGACATTCTTTGACAGATGTATGTATTAAAATAGCCCCATCAGAAGAAAAGAACAACAGTTTCTTCCTCAGGGATCTGTCTCTGATATTCCCAGCATTCTGAGCACTCTGCTTCCCATTCCCACCCCTACAGGGGTGGCCTGCTGCCCATCTGGGCTCTGTCTTCATTAAGCAGGGTGCATGGCAGGGCGCAAGGGAGGGCGCATGGCAGGGCTAGCCACCAGTGTGCTCTAATCAACAGCTGTAGCTATTCTCCACGAAAGCACGTGTACTGTAACTCAGCCTTCCCCAGACCTCCCACCCCTAGCAAAATTTTAAAAAGGGATCCTGATTTTTCAAAAGTTAAATAAAAAATCACACTCTGGTAAAAATGTTCCCTGAAACTTCCAGCTAAGGAACTTAAGGTACTGGTCATTTTTCACTGGTTATCATGTGCAAATTATCTAATTATCAGAAGAAGAATTTTTACTTTGAGCCTCCAAATAGACATGGTGTGAACTAGATTATGACTTTCACTTCCTTAAATCCCACCTTTTTTTCATGCCTTTGTCCACAGGGTGTTCATTTCCTTCTCTGCATTTTCTTTAATTATGCTTATAACTTCATTGCTTTGCTTTTGTTACGATCCAGTCTCTGAGCTTTAATCCTCTCACTGACTAGTTCTCCTTTGGCATGCTAACATAGGTGATGATATTTATCTGTTTATTCACCCACTCCTTCCTTCATGGTTCCACAGCTTTGTGCACTTCTTCCTGTGTGTATTTTTCTATTTCTAATTGCATCATTTTATTCTAATTATGATTCTGAGAATTCTCCCCTTGAGGACAGAAATCCAGTCTTACTCTCCTCATCTCCCTTGCAAAATGCTGCATTGTGCCTGGTATACACCACAATTTTTTGAATGTTTGGAAAATTGTATGCATTGAAGAAGCATTCTTAATTGAAACAGAAGAAACAAATTATGTTACATAGAGAATTAAAGAGCTTTAATTCTGTACTAGAAACTGACTTTGAAAAGCCATCTATGAAGCTAGTTTCAATTAAAAAAATGTTAATTCTACCTTTGTAAAATCTCCATCTAGATTCTATTTGTGTATAACTATTCTACTTTGGAACATGTCGTGACATACACTACACTCACCCCATTCATTAGACCATTAGAAAAAAAGATGTCTTGCAAATTTGTAGTGTTTATAATATATGAGTAAGTAATATTTAAAGTAGAATATTTATATTGTTTAAGATTATTTTCTAGAAATTATAAGCACATTTAAAGACTATATTCACAGATGAGCAATTGATTTGTAAATTCAATATCACATCTTAAGTCTGTGTGGTAGTAATCGCTCCAACGTAATCTATAAGCCAGGATTGGATGCAATGGCTTCTGTTACTGTATATGTAGGAGAAATACCCATTACTCCTGCTATAATATTCTAATGCATGCTGTTTGCTAATTCAGTTGGATTTTCCCTACAATTATTCATATTGTCAAAATTTTATCAATCACCCACTGTCCTTAACACATTGTCCTACCTCATACCTTATAAGAAAATATCTAAATTTGGATCAACTCAGAAGTTAAATGTAGTTAATCCTTTTTTTATCTAGAACTCATATTTGTAAGCACATTATTTTTTCCCCCAAACAACAGTGAGAATAAAGAAACTAATTATAGAAAAAAGAAAACTTCTTTACTTAATAAAGGTATTCACTCTATCATTCTAATCAAATGTAGGCCCTATCCAAAACTGAACACTCTTACATACTCTCTTTCAGAAGCACATGTCAAGTGAGTGGTGGGTTTATTTGGTAACATGTTTTTTGGGCCATAGCTCTGGCCCTTCTTAACATGTTAACATTCAGATAGAAATGAGAGATTTCACTAGAAAGAGGGTAGTGCCAATGTTGGAATGTTTCAAATTTTTAATTATTTTGGATGACTTTGAATCTTGATCGTTCTAGAACTCCTGAGTGAATTCACTGGACTTGTGACTTGGCATAACAGGAACAGGCTTTCTCTTAAGAGATAAGTCTGGGACAATCAGGACCAGAATTTGTACATGCTCTGCCTACGGATCTCATCAGACCAGCTCCTGCCCTCTTTGGGGCCCCAGCTGTCTCCTCATAAAGCAAATGGCAAATACTTTGTGAGAAGCACAGAGAGAGGCAGAGAGAATAGTCCCTTATCTTTGGAGAGATGAGATTTAAGTAGTTACTCAAGATGTCCAGCTAGAGCCTATATTTGATTTCTGTGCTATCAGCTAAAAACCTGAGCTTGACTTTGCTCTCTCAGGTTGTCAACAACTTGGCCCACAAAAGGAACCTGTTAGTCCTCCGTCCTTCTTCAGCAATCTGCACAATGGAGCACTCACTTTTCACACCTCCCTTTAGAAGTTCTGCCTCCTAGGGTTTGCTATTTGGCTGTTAGCCTTGGGATTTTACCAAAGAGTGTATAGAATAAAAAATCAACAAATATTTCAAAGAGTTGTTTTGTTAATTACATGTATTGCAAAACACATGTTTCTATTACCTAAGTTACTGGTTTTATTACTAATGACATGGGAGTGAGTATTTTAATTCTTCGTTAATAAAGTCAGAATAGTTTTAGTAAATTAGATCCAAAGGATCTTTTCTCTTGAAACAGTGGAGGACAAAGCTATATACAACACTATCAGAGCTTACTTTTTATTATGTGTGGTCATTTGCATGTTTTATCTTCCCAGTGAGGTGACATGCATCCAAGATAGGGCATGTCTCAGTGCCCACCTTGTGCCTTTTGTGTCACACAAAATATTGAGGTCTGGTGATATAGAATATCGTTCTCCAATATGTTGATCTTTTAAATAGAAATATATTTGAAGAAATTGATGTTTTAATTTTCTTTCACCTATAGTCACACTGTGGTGACTATTTTCACTTCATACAGGAAGTAACTACCAAGGGTTTACTAATGGGGAAAGTGTGGATACCTCAGTGATTTATATAGGGTCTCTGGGCCTGAGGAGCTGACACCTCTGGCCAGGCAGATAAAACAAGCAGGAAGATAGAGGGCTGGAGGCAATGTTAGGAGGCAGAGATGAGAAAGGTCTGTGGGAATTCAGAGGAAGGGCAATTACTTTTAGCAGGGAAGTTGGCACTTATGGGCAGGTTGTGGAGGAGGTGGTTCTTAAGCTGAGCTCTCATGTGTTTAAGAGGTAAGGAGCTATCAAGCAAACCTTGAACTCATTCTACCAAAGAATGAAATGAATGGCACATATTTCAATCAAGACCAAAGGGTGAGCACCAGCTGAAGAGCCTCGGCAAATCCACTTGGCGGCACCATTCAGTGTAAACACCAAATGGGCTGGTTTGCAAAATGCATCCACAAGCATACCTGACAGTCATCGTCCACTATGTGAGGACATAATTTTTCATTTACAAAATAGTAAAATGCTTAACACCCCAAGAGACCACTTTTAACAACAACAACAACAACAACAACAACAACAACAACAAAGCAAAAAAAAAAAAAAGAAAAGAGAGAAAATATTGAAGTACCCACCTATTTATTATTAGATATACACGCCCATTGACTTTGGCATGGCTACAAGGTGAGAGATGGAAGCACAAGGTTGCATGCGGTGGCAATGAAGAGATAGGTTGGAGAGAGAAAGAGGAGATTGTTAGACAGAAACGAGTGAATGACTGTGTCTTATAAGCTTTACATCATCAGGTGTGTCATTACTAACAAAAGTTTCATGCACTGAAGAATAGTATAGATAGCACAATTCAGTAGCAACATGAAATTAGACATATTCAGGAAAAATACTTGAAGATAACAGGTCTCTCCATTTTTCTCATTCCTTCCTAACACACTTAGTTAAAATTTTGTAATGTTTAAATTTCAGAGTACATTTACCAAATAAAATATAATCTAAAAGATTTATTCTTGCTCATTTCTCAGAATTAAAAAAATAAAATCCTACTAAGTAACCTTATTCAATATATTGTTCTCTATGGTTTTCTAAAACTAAAATTTAAAAGAAGTCATTTTATTTCTATATGCATCACAATACTTTCTAAAACAAATTGTGGACAATGGCAGTGATGGGTATTTAAATAAATAATGGGTAATTAGTATATTCGTATTAAGTATATAGTATATCAGAATAATAATTATAATACTATATATTTTATCAATATATAATGCAAATAAGTGAAATGATATTTCTGAGAACACCAACTTAGAAATAATAGTAATTTCCTCTTTTGTACTATGACATAAAGCATTTTCATAATGGTAATTTCACAAAGTCTTTAAGGCTAAACACAATAAATTCTGCTCCAGAATAAGTGACATTTCCCTATACTACATATGTATATCATGCACATAGCACACACACAAAATAGACAAAACAGAAAAAGAACAGTTGGATGTTTATAGAAACAATAGTGCTGGCATCAATTTAAGAACTACAATTAATTGAGTATTCTCATTTTATGGGTCCTTGTTTTCTAAAGCATCTACTAAGGAGGTGGGAGAGAGAAAGCAAAGCATGCCAGTTAATCCCAACTCTAAAATTATTTATTTTTCTTCATCATTTCAACTTTAATGTGCTCAATGGTGAGAAATTCATAGATGAAAAGTACTGATTAGTAAGAAAAGTACTATGATGGGAAAGAGTTGTTAAAAAGATTAGATATATATCATATGTTCAAAGTTAATATTTTGGAACTTTTATATTAAATTCTTGCATGAAATCCTAAAACACCAAATCAGAGTAAGTTCTCCAAATTCCTTAAGGTTCCAGAAGATTGTTTTTCACAAAACTAAAAATAAAATCCTATGAACCTAAACTCCTTAAATCCTTCAGATAGCCAACATTATATACTCTCTGCTCATCCTTTAAATTTTATTGGAAAATTAACTGTTAAGGGAATACTTAGGGATAGGCCATGGCCAAATGGAAGTAAGCAGTGACCTTAAACTGCTACAGATCATTTAGATCTTTCTTCTCTTGCTACAGTGTGGAGAGTAAGGACTATGATGTAGCTGCTGAGAAAACAAGAAAAACACCCAGAACCTACGTAATTAAATAATGCTTTATAGGGGAAGCTGGGATGGCTCAGCAGATTAAGCGCTCGATTTGCAGCCCCAGAGCCTGAGGATCTAATCCCGGCCCTGACCCAGGCAGACCCATATGCTGAACTGGGGCATGCCCCCAGTTCAGTTCTTGCCGGGGCCTGTGGGTGGGGCTCCCAGCCCAGTTCCTGCCCTGTGCAACCCTGTGCCCACCTGTGGAATGAAACTATATGGAAAACTAATGCTGTCAACTATGGAAGTTGCTCTGGGCCCTCTCCCTTCTCTCTGTCTCTGTCTGTGTGTCAAAAACCAAAAAAAAAAAAAAAAAAAAGATAAATCTTTAAATAATGTTTTCTATACATAAAGGGAACTCTGTGGAAAAAATTCAGTTTTCACATAATTTCCATTTCTAAAAATGATTCTTTGGGTTGGTAAAAATCTCTGATGAGCTGTATTATCTTTTACAAAACTACAGTCCTCCAAATTTCTATTTTTCTGAAAAAGTTATGACCTGTACCTCTGCTTATGTGAAGGGAGATGCAGACACATAATAATAAAAATAATGGCAAGAAAAACTTCCTACATACTAGAGAAACTTTCAATGGGAAGAAAACAAAGTGCAAGAGAAAAAAGGCATTTAGAAGAAAAAATTTTTTTAAAGGTATCTTTTGCAATAGTTAATAATTACATTTCACTCATAAATGTTCAAATCTGCTAATAAAAGACTTTTTGATTATTGAATGAGTTTTTGAAAAAAAACAACGAAGGTTTGTTATTAAATAGAGTATGTTGTAAGAGTTAAATGTTAAATACTAGTTCTATTGACAGGTATCACAAGTAATGTCAAAAAATCATCAAATAATTTTTCTAATTATTGGCAACTCACTTTTCTAGGCAGGCTTTTTTTTAATCAACTTTTAATCTTAGGGTTATTTCTCTTGTCAATAAGTTAGCCTATGAATAATCTCTCCTAAGGGTCTCCAAACTTCTCCCCACCTCTCCATTTTTTTTCCTTTTTACAGTTTTACCTTTTAAAATTTTCTTTTTAAATTATAGTTGACATACAATATTTTATTAGTTTCAGTGGTTAGACATTTATATAGCTTACAAAGTGATAGCCCTGACAAGTCCAATAACTACTTAATTTTGGGAATGTTTGTGTATCACTGAAGGCAGTCATTGACCCCATCCACATCCTTCTCCTCCCGGGGCATTGGGAGGACAAAAGTTTTAGCTGAGTTGATTGTTTATGGTAGCAAGATAGAATAAAGAATAATGCCTCTTGGTTTTCTATTGGTTGGGGCCATTGACACACTGATAGTCATCTGGAGTATACTTAGAAAACTAAAAGTAACCTTAAGTTCAACAAAATACAAGAAAAATAAATCTGCTGGTCATAAATAAATAGATAAACATTATAAAATATTTTAGATAATCAAATACAAGTTTTTTGTAGTTATCCAAAAGTCTAGCTTCTATTACAGCAGAAAATGAGAAGTTTGGTATATCTTATTTTTCTGAAAATTTACTTTATCTTATTTTTTTTTAAGATTTATTTTATTGTTTTTGACAGAGACAGAGAGAGACAGAGAGAAGGGGGAGGGCCCAGAACACTCTTCAGAGTTGTACATCATCAGTTTTTGACATGGTTTCATTCCACACAGGTGGGCGGGGGCTGTGCAGAGTGAGAACTGGGCCAGCGACCTCCCGCATGGGAGGCACACCTCCTCAAACTGGGGGGCCAAAACGGGTGGCCTCCCACATAGGAAGCTTGCCCCAGCTAGAACCAAACTGGGGGCCTCCTGCATGGGAAGCGCACCCCAGTTCATCATATGGGTCCACACAGGCCAGAGCAGGGATTTGATCCTCGGTCCCCAGAGGCTGCAAAGCAAGTGCTCAACCTGCTGAGCCATCCCTGCTTCCCCCAAACTTCGGTATTTCATAAACTGTGAGTGATGAAATATTACTTCATCTTCTTTTGGTGTATTCATATTTTTTTCCCCTTGAAAAATAGTTAAGGGGAATTTTCAACTGCAGCATTTATATTCTTTTAAATATGGCCCATGGCTTCCTTAGTTATTGAACAGGTGTTTTTCCAAAAACCGATTCCTAGGCTAACTATAAATCAGAGAAGGAAATCAGTATTAATATTCAGTAGAATGATGGTGACCTCCCTGGGATACAACAAACTGAAGGACTTGCGATAATCCATTGTGGTTTCAACACATATGGGCCGGGAGAGCAATATCCCACTTGTTACTTGTAAACATCTTATGTTTATTGACTAGGAGAAACAACAGAGTGTTGGAAAGAAGACATTGTCTTCATTTTCTCTTCTTAAACATTATTCTGGTTATTAGTAGATTATAATCCTATACTTTTAGCTAAGGTTCTTTATTTTCAAAACACGGGAAAATTCCACCCATCATTTTTGGTATGTTCTCACTCACAATGACTTCCTTCCTGGTTGTCAGTGCGATAGAAGACTCATTTGTAGACAGTGTAAATATCCTAAAACATGTCATCAGTTTAAACACAAAATATAATCAACTCTGAAGTACTTTGGTCTGCACAGCTACACTGAATCTCCTTAATGGCTATCAAGACCACTTTACACTAAGCAGTCATAAGTCATTACCAATGATTTCAGAAAGTGTCACAAATACTCACATTCTTCCCCCTCCTTTTTTCACTCACAGAAAGTTCAAGGCTGAAACTCTAAATTAGATTATTGGCTTCCTGCAAGGCAGCCAAGAGAAGACGAGGATTTCAGAAGGGTCTTCCTAATAGCAAGAGGCATGTGCTTCTTGTGCTCGCTCACCTGTAGATGGCGCTGTCTTCTTTGCTGGGAATGCAATTTAGGTCTGTTAGTTCCAGGAACCGATCGTGGAAATAATGAAGGTGTAAAATGCACACCAGCAGGAAGGAGGTTGGGATGAATATGCGAGTGAATAGTTCAGCCACGGTGAACCGTTTTAAGCCAAGATCCTCAAGCCTGTAAAACAATACAAAACCAATAGCAAGAACCTTTCTTAGGCAATGAAGACACATTCTCTTCACAATGAATTGAATCAGTCTTTCACCCTCACCAGGTACACAATATTGCATCCCTCTCTTCCAAACATTCCAGCTTGGCTTTTGTCTCCACCAGTTCAACTCACCCGCTTTTAAGGTGGTCAGTAACAACCTCGATATGGCCAAATTCAGTGACTGCTTCTCTACCTCTAATTTTGCCTCTAGTCCTTGAAATAATCCCGGACTTCACATCACCACACTGTCCTGGTTTTCTTCTTCTGTGATTGTCTCCTCCTTTTCTATTGGCCCTCTAGATGCTGAAATACCTCCAGGGCTCAGTGTTGAGTCCTTCTCTAGTTTATTTTTCCCCTAGATAATCTCACCTCATCTTGAGGATTTATATACCATCTTCACACCAATGACTCAAATGTGCACTTACAGTTGAGGCTTCTCCTGTGGACCCTCATATTCAGATGTCTATAGAAAACTGGTTGTTTCGTAGTTATTTCATTTTTAGTGTTTTCAAAACAGTATTCTCGATTTCCCCATTTTCCTCAGCCAAGTTGTTCTCCATCTCCTCTCCCACTCGAGTCTCCATTGGTAAAACCATTCATCCTGTGTCGAACTCCAAAATCAGGGAGTCTTTGCTGACTCTCTGCCTTCACATCTCAATCATCCCCACTTCCATCCCCCACATAAACATCTCTTGAATCTGTACACTTCTCTACTGCCACCAATCCTAGGTGAAGCCATCATTTCTGACAGGACCACTAGGATTGTTAACAAGTTTTATTGTTTCTACTCTTGCCTTCTCACACATTGCTTTTTCTGAGCCACTTAAGGGTACTTTAAAGCCCTTAAAAATTTTTACCAATGGGGAAGCTGGGATGGCTCAGTGGGTTAAGTGCTTGCTTTGATGCCCTGGGGACCAAGGATCGAGTCCCGGCCCTGGCCTGTGCGGACCCATATGCTGAACTGGGTGTGCTCCCCAGTTCAGTTCTTGCTGGGGCCTATGTGGGGGGCCCTGGCCCAGTTCCTGCCCTGAGCAGCCTCATGTCCACCTGTTGAGTGAAACTATATGGAAAACGAATGCTGTCAACTATGGAGACAGCTCTGGGCCCTTCCCCTTCTCTCTATCTGTCAAAATCAATAAAATAAATATTAAAAAAAAAAAAAACCAAAAAAACTTTTCACCAAGAGTGAAATACCATCCACTCCTACTAATAAGCCCTGCATGTCCTAGGTGCTTAACTGAACTCTCCCACCTCATCTCTTTTCACTCCCCTGTTTGCTTTTGGGAGGAGAGCCTTTCTTCAGTTTTTCATCTGTGCCAAACTCCTTTGTAATTGCTGATCTCTGTGCCTAGAAAGCTCTTGCACATCTCAGCTCCCAACTCACATATTTTTTTTCTTATCCTTAAGGTGGGGTTTAAATGACACCTTTTCACCTTAAGATGCCTGCCCTGACCACTACATTTATGTTTAGTACCCCTCGTTGTTCACTATCTCAGCCTATTTTTGTTTCTTTCATAGACTTGCCACAATTTATAATTAATTTATTTGTACCTTAAATGTTTTTTTTGTTTGTTTGTTTTTGTTTTGTTTTTTACAGGAGGTTGTCTGCTCTACTAGAACATAAACTCCAAAAGACTTAGATTTGATTTGTCTTACTCCCTTTTGTGTTCTCAGGCACGGAACTGTATCTGGCACACAGAGGGCATTCAATAAACAGTTTTTGAATAAATGTTAAATATGT
The DNA here is from genome assembly GCA_004027555.1 of Craseonycteris thonglongyai. Classification (NCBI taxonomy): domain Eukaryota; kingdom Metazoa; phylum Chordata; class Mammalia; order Chiroptera; family Craseonycteridae; genus Craseonycteris; species Craseonycteris thonglongyai. The sequence continues at coordinate 43,562 of PVKE010002542.1, read as the reverse complement.
GTTAGTCTAGCTACTTGGTATTCCTTTCCTTTTAAACTTTTCTCTTAGTCACCAAAATATATTTAGCTTTCTACCCAATTCTGGTTGGATTTCTAAACGAATTTCAGAAACTTACAGAAGCAAATTAGAAAGGATTGAGTACTATCTGTTACATGAATAGGAAAAAATTATTTCCTCATCACTAGTGAATAAGTACTTAAAGACAATTTTTTTCTATAACATCAACTGTTCTTTAAATTCTTAGCACAAGCTACATAAACGAGGTGAGGCTGCTGCTTTATGAGTTCATGAACTCACTGATAAATTGAAGAAGTGTACTAAGCGGGTATGTTTCACATGAAACTGATATTAGAAAATGTCATTTCATTAAATTGGGGATGAAGATCCACTCTTTGGTCAATTTGCTTTTTTAGTCAATAATCACAAAGTCCCCCTATCTGTCAAGTTGAAGGCTAGAACAAGAAAAAACAAATGACTAAGACGTGAATCCTGTTCTCAGAATACTTAGAGACATTGGTGACATCATGTTTTAATAAAATCTTCCATAAAAATGTTTTGAAAATATGCATTCAAGTCTTCATCTTGTTGGTCACTTTCATATCCAATCATATACCAAAATAGCTTACTTGTCTAATTTCAATCCAGTCATATTTTGCCACAGGCCTGGGAAGTTTTCAAACTGATATGTGTATATAAAGATAAGCACCAGCATAGTGTAAATAACCACAGACATCCAAAAATATTTTAGAATTCTTCTCCACCATTCATAGTGCACCTGAATTGGATGTTGAAAAACAAACAAGAAAAAGAACTAGTTATAGGAAAACTCACAAAACTATCTGGTTTATTCAATGAAAACAGGTGATGATATTCACAAATACTTGAAAATAAAGTCTATTTCATTTTGAGGTTTTGAGTTTCTGTTTCTCACAGAGTTGCATGGGTCTAGATTGGATCCATGTACTACCAGAAGTTGCTGTCTTTGGGCAAATTTCTGGACCATATTGAGATTTGGTTTCCTCCTTCATAAGTATGTACTTTGAGAGTTGTTTAGAGGATGAAATAATATTTACAAGACTCTCAGCATGACCTTTGATCTATAGGAGTCATTCAAGGAACAGTATGGTAGATGCCGCAATCATTGCATTTATTGCTGGGAGAAAACCCTTAGTTTTGAAATTCAAAGTGGTGCTATACAATTAGAACCGTCAAATCACCACAGAGAGAAGACATCTTTCTTTACCTTAAGTCTTTGGATATTCATTACAGAACATCTATCCTAAATTTTAAAAAGTATTTCAAAATTTTATTGATTTCAGTTGAGATATTTTTATCTCCATATGTAATACACTCTTGTTTATTATAGTTTCTTTGTATATTTTGTTGGTTGCCTGCAAGAATATTTTATTGTTGTACTTATTTCTATCATTGGGTTAAAAATTCTATCATCAGTTAAAATTAAATTTGTGAAGAGGCCAATTAATTATAACATAATCTTTTATAAATTCTAATTAATGAGATACTAAACCTATTAATGTGTTACACACACACACACACACACACACACACACACAGAGATATATATATATATGTACACACACCCACAGTTTTCTGATTCCAAAGTCTGAAACACTAGCAAACTGGGTATCCAGTATTTTAGATTATCCAGTCACTGTTCTTAAATTATTATTCAAAATTAATATAATTATACAGGTTTCCTACTTTTAATCAAGAGTTTTTTGAAAAACACATGAACTTTTTTTGACTCTCTAAGAACATAAATTTTTAAAATAATAAACAAGTTGAAGGTAGCCATTTTCCATTTTATAAATCTTAGTATGTAATATTTGAATCACATATCACTTACATGACAAGTGCATGGGATTATAGCAACTTTAAGTTTTATCAAAAGAGGCTCACATATATTCCTGGGTTGGGTGTGAGGATTAAAAAGTAGAGGACAAATGTTCACCTACCTGATACAAGGCCACACAGAACAGAAACAGCACCATGTAGATGATTTTGTACATCACAATTTTACCCTCGAAGCTGACAAAGAAGAACATTCCTCCACAGACATAGATCCAATACTTAATGAACATGGCCACCACCAAATTGCCCAAGACTTTCATGATGTCCTGGTCATCATCTTCCTCTACTTCCTCCTCCAGTTCTTTCTTCAGCTCTTGTTTCTCCTCTTTTGCTTCCTCTCCTTCCTCCTTCTCTTCCTCTCCTTCCTCCTTCTCTTCAGCCTCTCCTTCCACCTTTATAGCTTGTTCGTCATCTTCAAAATAGAAGACTGTGCTGTTATACTCAGCTGGTTCCCTGACCAGACCCATACTTTGACTAGGGGGACATATGTGGAACATGTATTTTATATGTTACTACATGATTTGAATGCTTGTAGACTGTTCTAGTAAATGATGCTGCATTTATAACTACAGCATTTATAACTAATCATAGTCAATTTTTATAAACTTCCTGAAATACAGTTTAGAAGAAATAAATTTGGTAATATTTTATACTAATCTTTTTATACTACTTAAGTTCATTCCCAATATTCACGATAGCTTTAAGTACTGCAGGATCTAGAAAAACAAATAGGCAACAATCACACAAATCAAAGCTATCACTTCAATTTTGGGAAAGCCGGGATGGCTCAGTGGGTTAAGCGCTCACTTTGCAGCGCCAGGGACCGAGGATCGAATCCCAGCCCCGGCCCGTGTGGACCCATATGCTGAACTGGGGAGTTCCTCCAGTTCAGTTCTCTCTCTGTCTCTGTATCTCTCTTTCTCTCTGTCAAAAAAATAAATAAACAAAGTTAAAAAAAAAAAGCTATTACTTCAATTTTGAATTCTGATTGTTTTGTGGTTCTTATAATATTATCTTAAAAAATTATTTAATTTCCCTGAGCCCCAGTTTCTTCTTCTCTTAAATATGAATCCCTTTTGTGAAGATCAAATGACACATTTTCAAAAGCTCCATGTGAACTCTCATGTGTACTCTAAATCTTGTGTATTATCATACTGTTATTTATCACTCCAAGTCTGCATTCAGCTTCCATCTAGTTTGAAGCAGAGAGGCCTTTCTGATGTAATTTGTTAAGGGGTTCTTTCTCTGTCACTCTGCTAAGCACAAATGTCTTCACTTACACACTGTACACACTAATTTACCTTTTTCTTCAATTTCCTGAGTTTCAATTTTGACCTCAGATAAAAGAGCTTCCTTTTCCCGAAGAGCTTTTTGCTCTGTGAGATGCTGCCTCAGCAGTAGCCAAAAGGTAATGGTAAAAAGTATCTGAAAGTAGAGAATTAGTAAAATTCAAGAAAAGCAAGAATTATGCCACCATTTGAAGTATAAATACTGTACATTTAAACAAATACATTTTCTACACACTTCAGGGGAGCACAATAAGTAAACCTTTTTCTTCGACATAGAGTCAAGAACTAGCTTGATTTCAACTGAACATCAATGGTGTTTAAATCTTTTTTCCTGAGGACACTATTATGTGCAATGATTTCCAGTAGTACATTCATCAATTGCAAGGCCCCTGGGAAGATGCACCGGAGCCCAAAATCCTTTCATCTGGGTCAGAAATCAACTTTGGCAACTGATTTCTTGTCCTGACTGTGACATCAGCACAGTAAAGAAAGACATGCTTCATCTATAATACTCATTGACTCTGCAAGATTCCTTATTTTGAAGAATTCTAAAACTATGAGAAAATATTTCATCATAGAAAATATTCTTAAAATTCCCAGTCATGTCTTAAAGCTGAAGAAAGAATTGTTCTAAGTGCCTTGTATATTAACATTTGTACACTAATGTTTTCTTGAGGGCTAAGAAAAAATTATGATTTTAGGGAGCTCCATTCTTTAGGGACTAGAGGGCCTGGCACATAATAGTTGTTTTTTTTTCTTTTTCATACCAGTTTTATCAAGTTATATTTCATATGCCATAATTTCGTTCATTTAAAGTGTACAATTCAATGTTTTTTAGTATGTTCACAGAGTTGCACAACCATCACTATTTTAGAGGATTTTCAACACCCCAAAAGAAGCCACATAGCACTCATCCCTTTTTCTTCTCACCTCAGCCATAGCTAGCCACTAGTTTACTTTCTGTCTTCTATAGCTTGCCTAATCTGGACATTTTCTATCAATGGCATTACATAACATGCATTTTTTTAAGTGGTTTTTCTTACTTCATAATGTTTCAAGGTTTATCCTGGTTATAGCATGTATTGGTACTTCATTCCTTTTTATTATCAAATAATATTTGACTGTATGGATAGACAACATTTAATTATCTATTTTTCACTTGATGGACCTTTAAGTTACAATTTTTTGTGGCTATTATGTATAGCATTACAATGAGAATTTAAGTGCAAGTTTTGATGTGCACATAGGTTTTCAGTTCTGTTGGGAAGTGGATAGCTGAATCTTAAGGTAACTCTATATTTAACATTTTAAGGACATGCCGGGTTCTTTTGCAAAATGGTTGTACCATTTCACATTTCTACCAGCAGGTTCTGATGGTTCCAGTTTCTCTTCTTCCTCATTATTATTGATTTTTAAAAATATTTAAATGTATGGGGGTGACATTGGTTGGCAACAACTACGTAGTTTCCAGGTATACAACTCTATATTACATCATCTATATATTGCATTATGTGCTCACCACTCAGAATCAGCTCTCTTTCCATCACCATATACCTGGTGCCCACTCTCAACTCACCTCCCCCTTCCCCTCAGGTAACCACCAAACTATTGAGTGTGTCCATAAGTTTTTTGTTTCTTTGTTACTTTCAGTTTTATTATCCATCTATAAGTGAGGTCATATGT